>CAEFZP010005864.1:134853-194517 GCA_903064625.1 Mallotus villosus | reverse complement strand
CACACACAACAGAGACAAACACACACACCACAGAGACATGCACACACACAGACATACACACCACACCACACGACATACATACACACACAGAGACATTCACACACACACAGACATACACACACAGAGGACATGCACACACACACAAAGACATACACAACACAGAGACATGCACACACACACACAGAGACATGCACACACACAGACATACACACACACAGAGACATGCACACACATACAGAGACATGCACACACACACAGACATACACAAACACACAGACACACAGACACACAGACACACACACACACACAGACACACACACACACACCACAGACATACACACACACAGAGACATGCACACACACACACACACACACACAGACATACACACATACAGAGACATGCACACACACACAGGACATACACAAACACACAGACACAGACAACACACACACAGACACACACACACACAGACATACACACACACAGAGACATGCACACACACAGAGACATTCACACACACACACACACACAGAGACATTCACACACAAAGACAGACAGACATGCACAGACACACACACTATCACACATACACACACAAACACACTCTCACACATACAGACACACACACATAAACACACCCTCACAAAGACAGACATAACAGCATATTAATGATAGTGCTGTAAGTGTGTGTGAGACAGAAACAGACACCTGGCTTCAGATGTGGCCCTGCTAACTCGTTACATACACAATACTGGGTGTGTGAAAGAGAGAGAGAATGAAAATGAAAGAAAGGACCCCCTCACAGAGCCCCCTCACACGTACACAACATGGTCATGTGACAGGTGTGGTCATGTGACAGATGTGATCATTTTTAAATTGTGGGATGTTCACATGAAATCCACCATCTTTTTTTCAAAAACATTTTTTTATAGAGCTCAGTAATGGACAATGGGTACTGTAGATGCAAACTGTTACTTAACAGGCTTTAGAAGAAAAAAAGTTTGTCAGGAGTTTTACAAGAGTTCACAAATAACAAGGTCAAATACCTCAAACATCTCCCAGTCACTCATCAACATGCCAGCCATTTGCCCTGCAGGAGAAAAAATCACCCCCACACACACACACTGCCCCCCCTATCCCTCTCCATCCCCTACCCTCTCTCTCTCCTCCCTTTCCATCTCTCCCTCCTCTCCGTCTCTCTCCCTCCCTCTCCATCTTTCCCTCCTCTCTTCTCTCTCTTCCTATCTTTCCTAACAGGAGAATAGATTTCTGTTCAATCCATCTTAGGTAGAGACATGTGTGTGTGTGTGTGTGTGTTTCATGGATGCGTGTGTGTGTGTTGGATGGTGTGGTGGGGGGTGTGTGTGTGTTCATGGATGTGTGTGTGTGGATGGTGGTGGTGTGTCTATTGAGCAATACTGTGAGCCCTGAGGAGGTGAGAGAGATGCCAAAGCGTTAATACCAAACAGACTGCCCAAACGGAGGCTGGAGCAGATTCTGTGTGTGTGTGCTCTGTGTGTGTGTGCTCCGTGTGTGTGTGCTCTGTGCGTGTGTGTGTGTTAATACCAGCATCCCTCTGCTTTTGCTGCAATTAAAAGCCACCAGGAGAAGAACTCACGCTGGGCATAGTGACAACTAAGGGAACGCACACAGAGAACAGAGAGAAGGAGAGTTAAACGGAGGGAGAGAGAAAGATGGAGAGAGATGGAAACAGGAGGAACTAGACAGAGAGAGAGAGTCAGAGACATACACACACACAGAGAGAGAGAGAGAGAGAGATAGAGAAAGAGAAATAGAGAAAGAGAAATAGAGAGAGAGAAATAGAGAGAGAGAGAGAGAAATGGAGAGAGATGTAAACAGGAGGAACTACCAGCACACACAGCAGAACCAGAGCAGAACCAGAGCACACACACAGCAGAACCAGAGCAGAACCAGAGCAGAACCAGAGCAGAACCAGAGCACACACACAGCAGAACCAGAGCAGAACCAGAGCACACACACAGCAGAACCAGAGCAGAACCAGAGCAGAACCAGAGCTGCAGAACCAGAAGCACCAGATGAGAAGCACAGGCGTTCAGGGGAGCAGTTCTGTGAAGTGGATATCTAAATACCCCTCCCTACACACACCTCACACACACACCTCTCTCTACACACACACAGACACAACTCTCCCTACACACACCTCACACACACACCTCTCTCTACACACACTCACACAACTCTCTCTACACACACACCTCACTCACACAGACACCTCTCTCTACACACACAGACACAACTCTCCCTACACACACCTCACACACACACCTCGCTCTACACACACTCACACAACTCTCTCTACACACACACCTCACTCACACAGACACCTCTCTCTACACACACACACACAACTCTTCTACACACACACACAAAACTCTCTCTACACACACACCTCACTCACACAGACACCTCTCTCTACACACACACACACAACTCTCTCTACACACACACACAAAACTCTCTCTACACACACACCTCACTCACACAGACACCTCTCTCTACACACACACAGACACAACTCGCCTACACACACACACTCACACACACAAACACACACCTCTCTCTCTACACACACTCACAACAACTCTCTCAACACACACACCGCACACACACACCTCTCTCTACACACACACACACAACTCTCTCTACACACACACACCTCACTCACACAGACACCTCTTTCTACACACATACACCTCACTCACACACCTCGCTCCCACACACAGACACCTCTCTCTACACACACACACACCCCTCTACACACACACACACACACACACACACCTGTCTCTACACACACACAAACACTCTCTCTACACACACACACACACACACACACACACACACACACACAAACACACACACACACCTGTCTCTACACACACACAAACACTTCTCTCTACACACACACACCTCTCTACACACACACCTCACTCACACACCTCTCTCTCTACACACACACCTCTTTCTACACACACACACACCTTGCTCAGACACTGGAGGACAGTTCAAGTTCCTTCGTGGTATTGGGAACTTTATGATTCTTCCTGGCACAGAAACACTGTTTATATTGTATGCAGAACATTTCGTTATAAGCAGTTAAAACACAATTAAAATATTGTCCTGAATGTTGTAACCTACTGTCAGAAAGGATTGTCTGTGATCAGTGGCGGACTCAGGGGGGGGGGCAGGGGGGGCGACCGCCCCCCTTCGTGCCTCCTTGGTTGAAAAAGCGCGCTAAAGTGCCGTAAAGAGTGGCGAATTACGAGAGAAAATCCGATAACGTGCTCAATGAGTGCCCTTCTAATGCCCTTACAGTGCCTACATGGTTGAAAAATTGCTCTCTAGAGTGGTGAATATGAGAGAAAGTGCCTTATTGGCTGCTCTTTACATAGGAAAACAATTATTGAGTGCCCTCTATGGTAACCCTTCATACAATGAATTATGATGATGTGCCCTCTAGAGCAAGAAATGTGCCCTTTTAATTTTTTCGCCCCTGCCCTTCAAACAGTCTGAGTCCGCCACTGTCTGTGATGTGTTGCTGAAATGCTGACATCTCATCTTGGTAAACACACACCATGTTTCTTATATGTTTTCTATTCCACTGGACTGTAGTTCGTTATTGTTATGGTGGCAGTCTGCTTTCAAACTATAACCTGCCAATACACAACTCGAGTTAATAAAAGTGAAGACTAATTGTATTTTTACTAAACATTTTAGAGGAAATTATGAAATTCAGCCGATGCTCAAAGCAAGATGTGTTAGTGATGGGCTACCACGCGTCTTACAGGAATCAGACTTCAGAGGGAGGGGGCGGGGGGGGTTGCTTATAGGCGGCTGTGTCGCAATATAACGTGTCAGAGAGGTTTGGTCTAGCGCGAATACTCCGCTAATACACCAAAGCAAACCGTAGACCAATAAGCGACCTCAGCGGCAACGAGTCTGATTTAACCGCACGCTCCTCGGGCACATCCCGTCACCTCGAGGTATTCCGTCTTGACTGGCTGTGTGTGCCTATGACAGTGTCACTTCTTAACGCCGCTTGATAGAGGAGTCACAGACTCGTTAACCAGAGAACTTCAGAAGCGGGCTTCACTTGCCGAGCTTTACATCCACGCGACCATTTGAGTTGGTTTGCTAATCTCGCGCACATGAGTTGGTTTGCTAATCTCGCGCACATTGCATCCCAGCGATTTTACATATACATGTTGTAGACTCTTATCTACAAGAGTGCACCTTTGCGTTCGTTAAGTGGAGACGGGAACAGGCGCGGTTTGCGTTTGAAATCCACGGTAAAGCGGTGCGAGTCTGCAGGTAGATTGTCAACCGTTAATGATTATCCAGGTCGTGTTTTCTCCGTGGATTTGATAGATGTTAGACTGCTGGATGTGATGCCCATTTATATATCGACCGAAAATTTCCAGACACACCTGGTAAGTCATTTATCACTCTGTTGACTGGTTTGTAGCTACAGTTACATGCTTGCTCGGCATATTTGCGCGTGCGTGTTTTTGTGTGGGGGGGGAGAGAGAGAGAGGGAGAGGGAGAGGGGGACCGGTTGATCATGCAGTTCTACTGAGTTTGTTGATGTGCAACAGTAGACGAGTCCGGCTGTGTCTCGTGCGTACTGCGTGTGCGAACAGCGTGACAGCCGGTCACCTACCGGTGATAGCTGACCGGTGTATTTCTCCGCGTGCTTTTAAAATAATAACTGACCGGCAGTTCAGTTTCCGTCAGTACATTTTCTGACTTGTCTTTAATTTCGTTGGTTGCACAATTACATAATTCCTTGTAGTGTGAAAGATTCATTGGATCGTTGCATCTTGCTGTGAAAAACGGACTACTCAAGAGACTGTGTGAAGTCCTGCACACACGCTGTCTCCATAGTGTGTGTGGACGTTTTGAGTGTTTAGGTTTTACAGCCACAGTGAATAATGGCTTTAATATTGAAGAGGTATGTGCGCGTGTGAACTCAAGAGGACTTGTGTTTTCAGATTCCCGATAGGGGACAGAACACACATGCCTGTGTGTGTGTGGTCATTAAAACAACATACTTCAAGCGTCATGGGGTAGGCTGTGGGTCCAGCCTTTAAAAGATGGCACACCCCTGTGTAACGTGCGTGTTTGAGACAGTAGTCATTAACGCATAGCCCATCGCGGTGGTGTGTGTGTCCAATAAACCCCATACAACGACGAACACAGATCGAGAGAAAACAAACAAAAGAACCGACGAGCAGAGAGACAGAGCGCGAGAAAAAAAAAGAAAAAGAGAGGAGCAAAAGAGAGAAAAAACAGAGGAGAACAAAAAATAAAAAGAGAGAGGAAAACACACAGAAAGCATAGAGAGAGTATACAAAACAAGAGAGAGAACAAACAAAAAGAAGCGAGAGAGAGAGAAAAACAAGAAAGACAGAGATAGAACAAGACAAAAGAGACGCCCAGCAAAAGCAGACGAGACAAAAACAAGAAGAGAGAAAAAACAAAAAGACGAGAGAACAGAAAACGAAAGCAGACGACAGAAAGAGAGACGAACAAAACAAAGAAAGCGAGCAAAACAAAACAACTGATCCAAAACATACACATCAACATCAATAACAGCCACAAACACACCTCTCACTCTCACCCCACAGAACTCCCCTCTACCCCAACACACCTCTCTTTCTCTCTCTCCGTTTTTTAAACTCTGACTTCACATCTCTCTCATTCTAACACATCTTCTTTTGTTTAAGATGTCATTCTATCCAAGTGTCAGGACTACCACGGTGCTTCTATTCCTCCGTTCGCTCAAACACACTTTGTGTACGCGCGTTGGAGCATGTGAGCAACGGGGTGAACGTGTTTAATGGCCTCTGCCTGGATGAGTGGAACGGAGCTGAGCATGGCGTCTCATGTCTCCCATCCACTCACGAAAGAGGGGCGACGCAAGCAGAGCACCCAAAAGACAGACCCAGAGACAAAAACGGTACACACCACAGGACAACACAAGCGCGAGAAAACTACACGCGCGACGCCCAACAGAACCACGCGCGCTATCCCCCATACACACCCCCCGATCTCTAGACCACATGACACCCCACCTCTCTCTCCCCATACACCTCCCTCTCTCCCCCATACACACTCCCTCTCTCTCCCCCATACACCTCCCTCTCTCCCCCTACACCTCCCTCTCTCCCCCCTACACCTCCCTCTCTCTCCCCCACTGAGCTGAGCATGGCTCCTCATGTCTCCCTCACTCTGTCCTCCCTCTCTCAACACCCGTTGTTTTCTTTTCTCTCCATCCTTCCAGTTTAGTTACATATATTACACATTTCTTAAGCCTGTGTGTGTTTGTGTGTGTCAGTGTTTATATAAGTGTGTATTCTCAATGCACACTTGCACACGTTTATAATAGCACACATTCAGTCATTAGTATATTGTAGGTAGAGCAGGCTCAGTTCTGCAGACACACACACAAGGAGTCCAGCGCTCCACAGCTACAGGCCACAGCTACCCTTTCAATGATCTACTGTCAGGGCAAAATGTGAGTTATCAGTATGGCTTTCTTCACACTGTAATGGCCAATTATCTGTCCTCCAGTGTGTCTCAGTCTACCAGCAGGGCTGACTGTACAGAGGGGGTCTAGTCTTGAAAATACGAAAATGGGCTGAGTTCAGAGATCTTGGTGTGTGTGTGGGTGTGTGGGTGTGTGTGTGTGTGTGTGTGTGTGTGTGAGTGTTGCTGTTTATGAGTCCCTGGCTCTTGTTCGTTCTAATGGAGGCGGACAGACTTTGTCCTTGGTTAGCCTGCTCTCATCTCAGCTAGCAATCCCCCTCGTCACACTGCCAGGTCATAGCCACCTTGTGTGTGTGTGTGTGTGTGTGTGTGGGTGCACGTGTGTAAGTGTTTGTGTGCGTGTGTGTTTGTGCACTTGTCAGTGTGTGTCTGTTTCTCCATGTTGTGTCAGAGGGGTCATTAATGGCCCTCAGAGAGATAAAGTTTACTGCTTGCTCCGTGAACCTTGAAGAGTCCCACTTGCTTGAGTGGAAAACTGCACTGTTGTTGAGTGGCCGTAAAGAAGAACCTCTTGTTCTGAAGAGGATCCTCGTGTTCTGAAGAGGAATCTGCTGTTCTCAAGAGGGATCTGCGGTTCTGAAGAGGGATCTCTCTCTGTGTTGTGTTCCTCAGTCCGAGCTGTCCTGGTTTCAGAGGCTAGACCACTCGAAGGTCTGTTACTGAAAACTTCGGATCTCCTTTCCTTTGGCTCTCTCCTTGTCATCGGCAGGTTTTCTGCTGTGGGTTCTTGTGTTATTGATTGTTTCAATCTTGCCTGGGCCTTTTCCACCAAGGCAGGTGTTAGATGTTCTCCAGGGGTAAATATATACGTTGTCCAGGGGTAAATATATACGTTCTCCAGGGGTAAATATGTTTTCAGGAAGTGTTACAATTATAGCAATGTTTTCCAGGGGGTAAATATACAGAACTGTGGGGTTCTGTGGGGTATCACAGTATATGTATGGAGGATGAGGATGAGTGTGACCTGTGGGGTTCTGTGGGGTATCACAGTATATGTATTGAGGATGAGTGTGACCTGTGTTGTCAGGTGAGATACCTCTGGCCCGATCTGAGGAGGAGCAGCTGGCTATGACGGAGACCAACGCCCCTAAGACGTCCAGGAAATCTGGCTGGAGCTCCCTGGAGATCGGCCTCATCACCATCGTCTCCCTCCTCTTCGTCGTCATCGTGGCCCTCGTCATACTCTTCGCCACACAGCGGAGCGGTGAGCGTCCTGCAACAGCCAGCCAGTCAGCCAGTTAATCAGTCAGCCAGCCTGTTAGTTATCCAGCCAACAAGCTAACCAGTTTCCTGCCTATGATGACACCAGTCTGCTGTGGTTGGGTAGTCAGTCATTAAGTCAGGCAGAAACTCTGACCATCAGTCCAGCAGTGAGACTGACAGACTTGTGTACCCTGGCATAAACTCTACCATAAAGAACATTCTACCTAGCAATTATAATGAGCAAAGGTTCACTTGTCTACAAAGGTATCTTACAAGAGGGGAGTTCTTGTCAGTACCTGTAGCCCTCAGTAGCGACAGGCAGCGCGGGGAGGGGACAGACTTCTGCAACAGTGTCATTGTTGTTCATCACGGTCCAAAGGGAAAGTTACTGAAGCGCAGAGAAGTATGCTGTCAGGAGTTCAAAGGTTCGTGTGTGTGTGAAGCCACAGTAGAAGTGGACTAGGCCCTAGGCAGCTGCACACCTGCTGCTGAGTCCTAGACCTCAGGTACACACCTGCTGCTGAGTCCTAGACCTCAGGTACACACCTGCTGCTGAGTTCTACACCTCAGGTACACACCTGCTGCTGAGTTCTACACCTCAGGTACACACCTGCTGCTGAGTCCTAGACCTCATGTGTCCTAGACCTCAGGTACACACCTGCTGCTGAGTCCTTGACCTCAGGTACACACCTGCTGCTGAACCCTAGACCTCAGGTGCACACCTGCTGCTGAGTCCTTGACCTCAGGTGCACACCTGCTGCTGAGTCCTAGACCTCAGGTACACACCTGCTGCTGAGTCCTTGACCTCAGGTGCACACCTGCTGCTGAGTTCTACACCTCAGGTACACACCTGCTGCTGAGTCCTAGACCTCAGGTGCACACCTGCTGCTGAGCCCTAGACCTCAGGTACACACCTGCTGCTGAGTCCTAGACCTCAGGTACACACCTGCTGCTGAGTCCTAGACCTCAGGTACACACCTGCTGCTGAGCCCTAGACCTCAGGTACACACCTGCTGCTGAACCCTAGACCTCAGGTACACACCTGCTGCTGAACCCTAGACCTCAGGTACACACCTGCTGCTGAACCCTAGACCTCAGGTACACACCTGCTGCTGAGTCCTAGACCTCAGATGCACACCTGCTGCTGAGTCCTAGACCTCAGGTACACACCTGCTGCTGAGCCCTAGACCTCAGGTACACACCTGCTGCTGAGTCCTTGACCTCAGGTGCACACCTCAGGTACACACCTGCTGCTGAGTCCTAGACCTCAGGTACACACCTCAGGTACACACCTGCTGCTGAGTCCTTGACCTCAGGTACACACCTGCTGCTGAGTCCTAGACCTCAGGTACACACCTGCTGCTGAGTCCTTGACCTCAGGTACACACCTGCTGCTGAGTCCTAGACCTCAGGTACACACCTGCTGCTGAGTCCTAGACCTCAGGTACACACCTGCTGCTGAGTCCTAGACCTCAGGTACACACCTGCTGCTGAGTCCTAGACCTCAGGTGCACACCTGCTGCTGAGCCCTAGACCTCAGGTACACACCTGCTGCTGAGTCCTAGACCTCAGGTACACACCTGCTGCTGAGCCCTAGACCTCAGGTACACACCTGCTGCTGAGTCCTTGACCTCAGGTACACACCTGCTGCTGAGCCCTTGACCTCAGGTACACACCTGCTGCTGAGTCCTAGACCTCAGGTACACACCTCAGGTACACACCTGCTGCTGAGTCCTAGACCTCAGATACACACCTGCTGCTGAGTCCTAGACCTCAGGTGCAGACACTGCTTCAGAGATAGATACACCTACTGCTAGAGTGTGTGATAAGAGATACACCTGCTGTTGGTGTGTGTGGTAAGAGGTGACATGGTTTATCTACTGTGCACAAGGTGGTTTGGCTGATGGAAGTTGATCTTGTACCTGTAGCTCATTAAACAGATGATGACCAAGCAGGTTAGCAGGGAGAGACTGGTGGAGGTGCTGCAGAAACAGCTGACTATATGAATGATGTGATGAATGATTGACTGGGCTAGGTAGCAGAGGTGTTCTAAGACGAACAATTAAACTGACCGACGAGATCTACGGCTTCCATTAGCGACCAGTTTATCACACTCATCAATCTGCTTCTGGATATTGGTGTGTGTGTGTGTGTGACCTGTTTCTGTCGGTGCTTGTGGTGCTATACTGTATAAATGTTTAAACAGTCATGACAGGCTTGATTTAAACAGGGTGCCACTTCACCTAAACAGCTGAGTGTGTGTGTGTGTGAGTGTGTGTGTGTGAGTGTGTGGGTGTGTGTGTGGGTGGACAGAGGGGGATTATTATTATTTCTGTCTTGAAATCAAGAATTCTGGTTTATAAGACGGTTCCAGCCAATGATAAGAGCCACATGTGTGTGTGTGTGTATAAACTGTGACGATGACATAGTGATGACCTAGTGTTTCTTTTCCAGATGACATTTGCACAACAGCAGACTGCACACAGTCAGGTAAGGGGTGTGTATGTGTGTAGATATGTACAGAATTCCTAGTAAGATTTGTGTATGTTTACATACTGTTAAGATGTGAGAGCACAACTCGTGTGTGTGTGTGTGTGTGTGTGTGTGTGCGTTGCAGCCTCTCGTCTGATAGAGAACATGGACGGCAGTGTAGACCCTTGTGAGGACTTCTACCTGTACGCCTGTGGAGGCTGGCTGAAGAGGAACATCATCCCAGAGACCAGCTCCAGATACAGCACCTTCGACATCCTGAGAGATGAGCTGGAGGTGGTGCTCAAAGGTCAGTCTCTCTCTCACTCTCTCACTCAGTCTCTCTCTCTCTCTCTCTCTCTCTCTCTCTCTCTCTCTCTCTCACTCTCTCTCACTCAACCACTCTCTCACTCAGCCCCCCTCTCTCTCACTCAGTCTCTCTCACTCACTCACTCACTCTCACACACATATTACTCCCATTAGTAATGCTGCAGAGTAGTTTAATTATTATTACTGGAGGGACACCAGCAACCAAGAGGATGAGGATGATTACAAGGATGTTAAGTTGTGGTGTTTGTAGAGTGAATGAGGGCTGTGTTGACTGTTGTATTCGAGGCCTCTGTTGAGGGATGTGTGTTTGAGAGCTGTGAGTTGAAGGCTGGGTTGATGGTGACGGTGCGCACGGTGACGGTGCCCACGGTGACGGTGCCCACGGTGACGGTGCCCACGGTGACGGTGTGCACGGTGACAGTGTGTATGTAGGCTGATGCCCTTGAGAGACGGAGCTCCACAAATAGTCTGACAGCAGCACGTGGTGCAGCAGGAGGCATGTGGTCCGCTGGCTCGGCTAGGTCAGCGTGTGTGTGAGAGAGAGAGAGAGAGAGTGTGTGTGTGTGTGAGAGAGAGAGAGAGAGAGTGTGAGAGAGAGAGAGTGTGTGGTGAGAGAGAGAGAGAGTGTGTGTGAGAGAGAGAGAGAGTGTGTGTGTGTGAGAGAGAGAGTGTGTGTGTGTGAGAGAGAGAGTGTGTGTGTGTGTGAGAGAGAGAGTGTGTGTGTGTGTGAGAGAGAGAGTGTGTGTGTGTGAGAGAGAGTTTTTGTGTGTGAGAGAGAGAGAGTGTGTGTGTGTGTGAGAGAGAGAGTGTATGTGTGTGTGTGTGTGTGAGAGAGTGTGTGTGTGTGTGTGCGAGAGGCATGTGGTCCGCTGGCTCGGCTAGGTAAGCGTGTGTGTGAGAGAGTGAATGAGTGACTGTGTGTGTGAGAGAGTGAATGAGTGACTGTGTGTGTGTGCCAGGTGCTAAGAAGGTAAATTCTGTGTATCACCCGAGGGAGGGGAGGGTTGGTGTCACATAAGGTTAAAGTTTAGAGTTTCTCCTTGGTGCTGTCAGTGGACGTCTCTCTTTCCTTTTAACCCCTCATGTGTTTCCTCATGTGTTTTATATCTACAACCTGCCCTTCCACTTCCAGAGGCCATATCTCTTCCTCTCTCCTACTGTCTATACATCCAGTACTTCCTCTGTCTCTCTTTCCCTCTCTCTTTCTGCGTGTGTCTCTTTGTCTCGCCCGTCCTTCCCTCTCTGTGATTGACTCTCTCTGGTGTGTCTGGAAGAGGATGTACTAATCAGCATGTGGGATTGTTAGGGGTCCTAATCACGGCCTGATTCGTCTCCCGTAATGCCTGATTGAAAACGCCAGCCTCTTCTGCCATGATTACACCAGAGGATGAAGGCTTTTCCCTCGCCCACCACAAAACCATTCTGTTTAGAGGGGCAGGAGGCGTGGTCAGTGTGTTCAGAGGAGCAGGAGGCGTGGTCAGTGTGTTCAGAGGGGCAGGAGGCGTGGTCAGTGTGTTCAGAGGGGCAGGAGGCGTGGTCAGTGTGTTCAGAGGGGCAGGAGGCGTGGTCAGTGTGTTCAGAGGGGCAGGAGGCGTGGTCAGTGTGTTTAGAGGGGCAGGAGGCGTGGTCAGTGTGTTCAGAGGGGCAGGAGGCGTGGTCAGTGTGTTCAGAGGGGCAGGAGGCGTGGTCAGTGTGTTCAGAGGGGCAGGAGGCGTGGTCAGTGTGTTCAGAGGGGCAGGAGGCGTGGTCAGTGTGTTCAGAGGGGCAGGAGGCGTGGTCAGTGTGTTCAGAGGGGCAGGAGGCGTGGTCAGTGTGTTCAGAGGGGCAGGAGGCGTGGTCAGTGTGTTCAGAGGGGCAGGAGGCGTGGTCAGTGTGTTCAGAGGGGCAGGAGGCGTGGTCAGTGTGTTCAGAGGGGCAGGAGGCGTGGTCAGTGTGTTCAGAGGGGCAGGAGGCATGGTCAGTGTGTTCAGAGGGGCAGGAGGCGTGGTCAGTGTGTTCAGAGGGGCAGGAGGCGTGGTCAGTGTGTTCAGAGGGGCAGGAGGCGTGGTCAGTGTGTTCAGAGGGGCAGGAGGCGTGGTCAGTGTGTTCAGAGGGGCAGGAGGCGTGGTCAGTGTGTTCAGAGGGGCAGGAGGCGTGGTCAGTGTGTTCAGAGGGACAGGAGGCGTGGTCAGTGTGTTCAGAGGGGCAGGAGGCGTGGTCGGTGTGTTCAGATGGGCAGGAGGTGTGTTCAGAGGGACAGGAGGCGTGGTCAGTGTGTTCAGAGGGGCAGGAGGTGTGTTCAGAGGGGCAGGAGGCGTGGTCAGTGTGTTCAGAGGGGCAGGAGGTGTGTTCAGAGGGGCAGGAGGCGTGGTCAGAGGGGCAGGAGGCGTGGTCAGTGTGTTCAGAGGGGCAGGAGGTGTGTTCAGAGGGGCAGGAGGCGTGGTCATTGTGTTCAGAGGGGCAGGAGGCGTGGTCAGTGTGTTCAGAGGGGCAGGAGGCGTGGTCAGTGTGTTCAAAGGGGCAGGAGGCGTGGTCAGTGTGTTCAGAGGGGCAGGAGGCGTGGTCAGTGTGTTCAGAGGAGCAGGAGGCGTGGTCAGTGTGTTCAGAGGAGCAGAAGGCGTGTGGTCAGAGGGGCAGGAGGCGTGGTCAGTGTGTTCAGAGGGGCAGGAGGCGTGGTCAGTGTGTTCAGAGGGGCAGGAGGCGTGGTCAGTGTGTTCAGAGGGGCAGGAGGCGTGGTCAGTGTGTTCAGAGGGGCAGGAGGCGTGGTCAGTGTGTTCAGAGGGAGCAGGAGGCGTGGTCAGTGTGTTCAGAGGGGCAGGAGGCGTGGTCAGTGTGTTCAGAGGGGCAGGAGGCGTGGTCAGTGTGTTCAGAGGGGCAGGAGGCGTGGTCAGTGTGTTCAGAGGGGCAGGAGGCGTGGTCAGTGTGTTCAGAGGGGCAGGAGGCGTGGTCAGTGTGTTCAGAGGGCAGGAGGCGTGGTCAGTGTGTTCAGAGGGGCAGGAGGCGTGGTCAGTGTGTTCAGAGGGGCAGGAGGCGTGGTCAGTGTGTTCAGAGGGCAGGAGGCGTGGTCAGTGTGTTCAGAGGGGCAGGAGGCGTGGTCAGTGTGTTCAGAGGGGCAGGAGGCGTGGTCAGTGTGTTCAGAGGGACAGGAGGCGTGGTCAGTGTGTTCAGAGGGGCAGGAGGCGTGGTCGGTGTGTTCAGAGGGGCAGGAGGTGTGTTCAGAGGGACAGGAGGCGTGGTCAGTGTGTCAGAGGGGCAGGAGGCGTGGTCAGTGTGTTCAGAGGGGCAGGAGGGTGGTCAGTGTGTTCAGAGGGGCAGGAGGCGTGGTCATTGTGTTCAGAGGGGCAGGAGGCGTGGTCAGTGTGTTCAGAGGGGCAGGAGGTGTGTTCAGAGGGGCAGGAGGCGTGGTCAGAGGGGCAGGAGGCGTGGTCAGTGTGTTCAGAGGGAGCAGGAGGCGTGGTCAGTGGTTCAGAGGGGCAGGAGGCGTGTCTTGGTTGTTCTCTGAGGTGAGTTTCTCCCTGAAACAGGTGGGCAGGTAGAAACATGCCTCTGGGCTTCTGTACCACCATGTCTCAGAGAACATGGCTGATTCATGACAAACCACGACAGCATGTTAGAATGAACACAGTCTTGGAACCCAGACAGAAATCGTGTATGTGTATGTATGCCTGTGTGTTTGTGTGTATGTTAAGTAGTTGTGAATACCTGTGTGTTTGTGTGTATGTTAAGTAGTTGTGTATGCCTGTGTGTTTGTGTGTATGTTAAGTAGTTGTGAATGCCTGTGTGTTTGCATAGTTGAATCCACTTCATGTAAAACTACACTGTATGAAACTCACACGGGCCACTTCAGAGCCAGAAGCTGTGTGTGTGTGTGTGTGTGTGTGTGTGTACTCACCCCGCTGTGAGTGAGCGTGTGAAAATGGACATGGCCTCCAAAGGTCCCACCAAAGGGATCCCCCCCTCCGTGTTGTTGCCGGGGTGTTAGGGTCACATGACCTCTGGGCTCAGGACAGGGTCAGGGGCCGTCACGCCCGGAACATGACATCAGACATGCGACCTTTAACCTTAGGCTCATTCCTCCTGGCTGGCCAGACACACCCCCTTCCCCCTATTGGTTGTTAACAGCTGGACACCTTTGGACATCGCCCAAGTGTCGTGTGGTGTGTGTGTGTGTGTGTGTGTGTGTATGCTTGTAAATGCCTTGCGATCTCGCCTGAAGCGGTAAGATGCCATAAAGGATCTCTAATGATGCTCTGAGTTCAGTTTTACCCCAGGTGTGTGTGTGTGTGTGGTGTGTGTGTGTGTGTGTGAGAGAGAGACAGAAAGAGAGAGAGAGAGAGAGTCAGAGTATTTTCCATGTCTACACTTTTTTCAGGTGTAGCGTACTGTGCAATAATTTGCCCAATTGAGCTCAAGCTTTTTAATTACTACCTTGTTTGTGCCAGAGGGACTGGAGGAAAGAGAGGGGAGAGAGAGGAGAGGGTGAAATGGAGAAGGAGAGGAAAGATGAAGTAATCAGCAGTGAACAACTTGTGTGCTTGTGATAACATCGTTGTCTCAACATCTAATGTTACAAGAGCCTTATCCCAGATGGCTGGTCTATTTAAGGGGAGGGGCTGTTAAATATAGGCATCTGTGCAGCCCACAGGGGCGGGGCTGAGAGAGACTTCCTGTCTGGACCCCCCGAGGTAGGAAGTAGTGCCATGGTGATAAGGTCACAGTTAATGTGTAACGTATAATGTCTGATGTCATCCTAGAGGCTGATACGGCCTCCCGGAGGCTAAGACAGCCTCGCTACAACATGACTGTGTGAGGAGATGACACTGTGACACTCCCCTTACAGACGTGTTTAAACTCTTATAATGCACCACAGACAGACAGGCAGGCAGGGAGACAGGTAGGTAGACAGGCAGGCAGGCAGGGAGACAGGTAGGTAGACAGGCAGGCAGGCAGGGAGACAGGCAGGCAGGGAGACAGGTAGGTAGACAGGCAGGCAGGCAGGGAGACAGGCAGGCAGGGAGACAGGTAGGTAGACAGGCAGGCAGGCAGGGAGACAGGCAGGCACGCAGATAGGCAGGAAGGGAGACAGGGAGAGAGAGAAGGAGGGATGGAGACAGATGGAGAAAGGAAAGAGAGAGAGAGAGAGAGAGAGAGAGAGAGAGAGAGAGGGATGGATGGAAGTCTTCATGTTATTCAGAGAGAAGCAGCCCACAGAGCATTGCATGCTGGGAAGGGGCCCTCAAATTAGAGGGGTGTGTGCCAAACAAACTACAGGTGGTACCCAACCGAGTCACACTCGCACACATACAGACACACAGACACACAGACACACAGACACACAGACACACAGACACACAGACAGACAGACAGACAGACAGACAGACACACACACACACAGACAGACAGATGCACACACAGATATACTGACACAAGCTGACAAACACAGACAGGTATACACAGACAAACATTTGTACACGGGGACATGCAAACATGCTTGCTTACACACACACACCCTCACTGCCACATGAACACCAGGAAGTCTGTAATCCAATCACGACCTGTGGCCTTTCCCAGGAAGTGCCCTATCAGGTCTAAACCCTGAGCTTCATTAAGATTACATGAGCACATAAATTGTGCACGCTGGGTAATGAGACAACAGGGGGTCAGCAGAGGGAGGGGGGGGAGGGTAAGGGGAGAGAGGGGGGAGGAGGGTAAGGGGAGAGGGGGAGGAGGGTAAGGGGAGAGGGAGAGGGGGGGGAGGGTAAGGGGAGAGAGGGGGTAGGAGGGTAAGGGAGAGGGGGGGAGATCCTTTTCTCAGTAGCTCCCCACAAGCACATTGTCTTCTGTGAGCAGTGTCTTTCTACAGCTCTGCTGATGTTGGAGACCTCATGGTGGTTTACTCATTCTGTTTACTCTGTTTCTCTGTTTCTCTCTGTGTCTCTCTGTGTCTCTCTCTGTCTCTCTCTGTCTCTCTGTGTCTCTCTGGCTCTCTCTGTGTCTCTGTGTCTCTCTCTGTCTCTCTGGCTCTCTCTGTGTCTCTGTGTCTCTCTGTTTCTCTGTGTTTCTCTGTGTCTCTCTGTGTCTCTGTGTCTCTCTGTGTCTCTCTGGCTCTCTCGGTGTCTCTGTGTCTCTGTGTCTCTGTGTCTCTCTGTCTCTCTGTGTCTCTCTGTGTCTCTCTCCCTGCAGGTGTGCTGGAGAGAACAGTGGAAGGTGAGGCCACTGCCCTCACCAAAGCAAAAACCCTCTACAGATCCTGCACCAATGAGAGTGAGTCTTGGGGCCTTGGGGGCGGGAGCACGCCATGTCGATCTCTTGACAGCCTACCTAATGAAATCAGTCCTTTTCTGACTGGGAGCCAGCTAATTGGTTAGATGTCCTGTGCTGTCTTCTCTAAGGTCAGATTGAGCAAAGGGGCGGGGCTCCGCTGCTTGACATGCTCCCTGATCTTCTGGAATGGCCAATGGCAACAGACGACTGGGAGGCGACCTATGGTAAGATACGGAGGCCACGCCCACAACCCTAACTCCTCCCACACCCAGCATGGTGTTTCACCTCTCCTCTCCTCTCTGCAGGTGCCAGGTGGAGGTTTGAAGACATTCTTGCCAAACTGAATGAGAAATACGGGACTCAAGTTTTGGTTAACTTTTTTGTCGGCACGGACGACAGAGACTCCAATTCCCACATCATCCATGTAGGTGCCACGCCCCCTGCCACGCCCCCTTCCCCTGCCACGCCCCCTGCCACGCTCCTCAGACCTCATCACTGAATAGAACATTCTAGAGACTCTAGAATCTCCCAAAATTCTTACTTAGAAGACTCAGCTTTGTAACAGGCATGACCGTCGACCTTAGTAACAAGCATGACCCTGGGCCTTAGTAACAGGCGTGACCCTGGGCCTTAGTAACAGGCGTGACCCTGGGCCTTAGTAACAGGCGTGAATGACGGCTTGTGTTTGTGTCTCTGTTAGTTTGACCAGCAGACCAGCCTGGGGCTTCTGTCCAGGGATTACTACGTCTGTACCGGGCCCTACACTGAGGTAGGTCTCACACACACACACACACACACACACACACACACACACACCCCTAATCACCCCCCCAGCCTGGCTGGAGAGTCTATCTGCATGTTTGTTCTGGACCAGCAACTCTGGGTTTGGGTTTCAACCCTTCAGTGGTTTCACTCTCCACCCACCCACAACAGCCTGGCTCACACACACACACACACACACACACACAACAGCCTGGCTCACACACACCAACACACACACACACACACACACACAACAGCCTGGCTCACACACACCAACACACACACACACACAACAACCTGGCTCACACACACCAACACATGCCGGCACACAGAAGTACATAAATAAATACATACATGCAGTATATACATACAAATATACTGTACTCACACTCTGTCTTAAGAGGAGCTTAAACCACATGGTTACTGGACAAGATCTGGTCAGTTGTCACCACTGCTGGTTCTAATTCACCAGCTCTGCTGTGCTCCAACCATGAGCCCTGAGGGAATGTGAGTGTGTGTGTACAGTACATGTTGTTCAATGCATTTTTGATTACCCCTGGTTTCAGCCTTCCTTCCTGTTGTCTAATGAGAAACAGGAGAGAAAATTTGAATTTATGCTGGTGCATCGTTCTGTGTGTGTGTGTGTGTGTGTGTGAGGGAGAGAGAGAGAGTGTCCTTTTCTGTTGGTTGGTTTGTTTTGATTTCTTTGTGTGTGTTGCAGGCGTGCCGGGCGTATGAGCAGTTCATGATGGACGTGGTGACGCTGATCCGGAAAGACCGGGGACTGGAGCCCAACGAGACCCTCGTCCAGGAGGACATCACCAGGGTCATGAACCTGGAGAAGGACATCGCCAACGTGAGCTCACACACAGACACACACACACACACACACAGAGGCACACACACACAGAGACACACACACACACACAGAGACAGACACACACACTCACTGATACACACGCTCACCCAAACACTTGATCTGGACCGTGTTGCTGGTTTTAACAAGGGCGGCTCTTTTCTAGGCCCAACATGTACAGTTCCCCTTCCTAGCATCTGGGCCCACACCGCTGTTGAATGTGTGTGTGTGTGTGTGTGTGTGTGAGTGTGTGTGGAGGTGTTCTGGCTCCAGTGACAGATGGGTATTTATGATGTGGCATGTCTTGCCTAAACCCTCACAAACTAGACTATCACACTCTATCTCTCTATCACACACACACAGATCTCTATCCTCCTCTATCTCTATACTATCTCTAACACTCTCCCTCACTCTCCCTCTCTCTCTCCCTCTCTCTCCCAGGCCACTGATACTGCTGAGGATCGTAACAACCCCGTCCTGCTCTATAACAAGATGGAGCTGTCTGATCTCACGACCAACTTCACCCTGGAGGTCGACTCTAGAGTAAGAACACCCTGCTTTTCTCTCTCTCGTGTGTGTGTGTGTGTGTGTGTGTGTGTAACCGCTGCCTCTCTCTGCCCCCTGCAGGAGTTTAACTGGACGTACTTCACTGCTAAGATCCTGGACACGGTGGAGACCTCTGTCCCGGACTCAGAGCCAGTCATCAACTACGCCCCCAACTACTACAGGAGACTCAACCCTGTCCTGGCCAAGTACACCAAGAGGTACATGTGTACTGTGTGTGTGTGTGTGTGTGTGGCCATGTCTACTGTGTGTGTCTGCGTGTGTGGCCATGTGTACTGTGTGTGTGTTTATGTGGCCATGTGTACTGTGTGTGTGTGCGTGTGGCCATGTGTACTGTGTGTGTGTGCGCGTGTGGCCATGTGTACTGTGTGTGTGTGCGTGTGGCCATGTGTACTGTGTGTGTGGTCATGTTTACTGTGTTTGTGTGGCCATGTGTACTGTGTGTGTGTTTGTGTGGCCATGTGTACTGTGTGTGTGTTTGTGTGGCCAAACTGGCCATGTGTAGTCCTATTTGTGTGTGTTGTAACTGGTGTGTGTCTCCAGGGACATTCAGAACTACATGGTGTGGCGCTTCGTGATGAACATGGTGGTCGGACTGAGCAGAGCTTACAGAGATACCAGGAAGGCCTTCCGCAAGGTACACACACACACACACACACACACATACACATACATACACTTCCTCTCTGTGTGTAGTGCTCTCTGCAGCTCTGCTCTCTGCAGCTCTGCTCTCTGCAGCTCAGCTCTCTGCAGCTCTGCTCTCTGCAGCTCAGCCCTCTGCAGCTCTGCTCTCTGCAGCTCTGCTCTCTGCAGCTCTGCCCTCTGCAGCTCTGCTCTCTGCAGCTCTGCTCTCTGCAGCTCAGCTCTCTGCAGCTCTGCTCTCTGCAGCTCTGCTCTCTGCAGCTCAGCTCTCTGCAGCTCTGCTCTCTGCAGCTCAGCCCTCTGCTCTCTGCCCCCTGCAGGCCCTGTCAGGCACCACGTCGGAAGCAGCAGTGTGGCGCCAGTGTGCGCTATACGTCAACAGCAACATGGACAACGCTGTGGGCCGTCTCTACGTACAGGAGGCCTTCTCTGGAGAGAGCAAGATCCTAGTGAGCTCATCTGACCTGTCACCTGTCTGTCTCTCTGTCTCTCTGTCTCTCTGTCTCTCTGTCTCTCTGTCTCTCTGTCTCTCTGTCTCTCTGTCTCTCTGTGTCTCTCTGTCTGTCTCTGTGTCTCTCTGTGTCTCTCTGTCTGTCTCTGTGTCTCTCTGTGTCTCTCTGTCTGTCTCTGTGTCTCTCTGTCTCTCTCTGTCTCTCTCTTTCACTCCCTCTCTCTTTCCATGTTTCTGTGCACCCTCACCTGTCACCTCTCTCCTGTCTTCACTCTGCAGGCATGTGTGTTCTGCTGAGGTGTGTGACACCTGTTTTAGTGAGAATGTACTCTCCTCCTCTGTGCACAGGTGTGTGTGTGTATTTACACCAAAGCCATGTTGTCTGTGTTAGTCCTCACCTTCCAATGCTTACTCATCCTGAGCCATGCTTTCAGTCTGTGTGTGTGTGTGTGTGTGTGTGTGTGTGTGTGTGTGTGCCTCACCACCTGTTCACCACCAGTGAGAATCCCCTTCTGGATTACTGCCCTGATCTGCACACAGTCTTCCACATGCCCAACACGTGTGTGTACATGTGAATGAGTGGGCTTGTTGAGCTGACCTCTGCATGACCCCCAGCCCGTGTTCCCCTCATGCCAGCTGAGGAGGTCATGTTACACGCGTGACACAGGCGTCTGCAGCGCCAGCTCGCTGGTGGAGAACGGCTGTTTGCATGTTGTTGGCTTATTGGTTCAGAAAGTACACACGTGTTCCACTGTGGGTGTGTGTGTGTGTGTGTGTGTGTGTGTGTGTCAGATGGACGAGATGATCGCCTCTATCCGGGAGGTGTTCATCAGTAACCTTGACGATCTCCCCTGGATGGACACGGAGACCAAGAAGGCAGCAGAGGAGAAGGTCAGCGATGTCAGGGTCACATGACGGGTTCACATGACAGGGTCACACTGACCTCACACCTCTACCTTTCCACCTGTGGACATGTGACCCCTCTCCCTCCCCTGCAGGCACGCGCTATCCGGGAGCGGATTGGCTACTCCGAAAACATAATGGACGACAAGCATCTGAACAACGAGTACAAAGATGTATGCACAAGGACGGCAGGATATGACATCACGGCTGACACTTGTAAAACTCACCATGCCGTATCAGTAATGTGATTTATGCTTGTGTGTCCCAGTTGAGCTACAGCGGTGAGGAATACTTTGAGAACATCCTGCAGAACCTGGAGTACTCCCAGAAGAAACGCCTCAGGAAGCTACGAGTCAAAGTCAACAAGGAGGAGTACGATCTCCCTAAACCCACTGCTAAACCATATCACTGAGCACACAGCTCCTCTTCCTTGTGTTAGACATAAAACAACAAACACTCCTCCAGCACACAGTCCCAACTCTCATGGCTCTATCTGTCTCTCTCGTCTCTGCTCTCTCTCTCTCCTTCTCGCTCTCTTCTGTTCTGTCTCTCTGTCTCTTGTAGCATCTCGTGCTGGTCTGCATAGATCTAGTGTCGAGTCTACTGGCGTTCTCGTCTGTCTCTCTGTCTCTCTCTCCTCTCTTCTCTCTCTCTCTGTCTCTCTGTCTCTGTCTCTCTCTCTCTCTGTCTCTCTGTCTCTCTGTGTGTCTCTCTCTCTCTTCTCTCTCTCTCCTGTCTCTCCTCTTCTTGTCTCTCTCGTCTCGCTCTCTGTCTCTCTGTCTCTCTGTCTCGCTGTCTCTCTCTCTGTCTCTCTCTCTCTCTCTCAGCGCTGGCTAAGACGGAGCACTGAGGGATATTTTAGCCTGGTATTAAAAAAACTGTAGGCCAATCATGGACCCTCATCAATGTTAATCTGGAGCAATCTCTCTCTATCTTTATCATCCTCACACGACACTAGTTCTCTCCTCCCACCCTCTTTATGTCTCTCTCTCTCTTCTGTCTCTCCTCCTCTCCTCTCTTCCTCTAATTTTTACTCTCTTCTCTCTCTCTCTCTCTCTCTCTCTCTCTCTCTCATCAGGGGGTAACAGGAGCTGCCATTGTCAACGCCTTCTACTCCTCCAGCAAAAACCAAATAGGTAACCCCTCCCCCTCAACATGGGTGCTCACACTCTCACACACACACACTCACACACACACACACACACACACACACACACACACACACACACACACACTCACACACACTCACACACTCACACACACTCACAAGCCCAGTGCCTTGCATGACAGGTGTGTGTGTGTTCCAGTGTTCCCAGCAGGGATCCTGCAGCCTCCATTCTTTGGGAAAGGCCAGAGCAAGTCTCTGAACTACGGGGGCATCGGCATGGTGATCGGACATGAGATCACACACGGCTTCGACGACAACGGTAGGACTTCCTTCCGGATCTGGCCTTCTCATTGGCTGCTATGTTGTTCTCTGTTGCCGTGGTGTTGTCAGGGGAAATAGTTGTTTTTGTTCACAGTGCCTGGTAACTGAGGTTTGGTAACTTTGCACTATGGCCAGTAAATGCAGACCGTACCTTGACTCTGACCACCAAGGTTTTAACATGTTGTAATACTGCTAGAACTATTCTGACCACTGAGGTTTAAACATGTTCTAATACTGCTAGAACTATATCTGACCACCGAGGTTCTAACATGTTCTAATACTGCTAGAACTATATCTGACCACCGAGGTCCTAAACATGTTCTAATACTGCTAGAAACTATGCACTTTTGATCCTGGACTTTTTGCAGTACTTTCAATGTGCTTTTCTGTCATTTTCCTCTCCTCCACAGGATCTGTCTCTGGGCTGTATCTTGTATCTTATTATATTAAGAGCTGGCTGCTCATGTTTTCACCTCTCTTCCTGGTCCAACAGGAAGGAACTATGACAAGGATGGTGACCTGAAGGACTGGTGGACCCCTGGCTCCACCCACAGGTTCCTGGAGCTGTCTAAGTGCATGGTGGACCAGTACGGCAACTTCCTGGGACCTGGCCAAACGGCCTGCACGTACGACTGTCCTACTCCTCCTCCTCTCCACTTCTGCCGTGCATAATGGGAGAGTCCTACGCTCGACTCGCAGTCTACGATACAGGGATAAGAAGACGAAGACGCGAGAAGAAGAGGAGCAGACGAGCGGACGCACGAGCACGCCGCAGCGAGAAGCGGCGAAGAAGGAGAGGGAGCAGAGAGCCGCTAGCATAGAAGAGCGCGAGCTAAGAAGGAGAGGCAGAAGAGAGACGAAGCAGAGTCGACAGAACGAAGGAGAGGGACGAAGCGATCGAATCTAGAGACGACACGAGAGCACGGATACTGACGTCCGAGAAGAATGCATCAATCTCGTCTTCTCTACTGGATCCTTCCTCCTCTCTCCTCCTCCTCTCCTCTCTCCTACTGGATCCTTCCTCTTCCTCTCCTCCTCCTCTTCTCGTACTCGATCCTCTCCTCTCCCTCTCACCCTTTATTCCCCTTCTCATTTTTCAATGGATAATAGATTATTTATTTTTTCATCTTGCTGCCGGCAGAGTTGCAAATTGTATTTCTGGAATTGTCTGGGGTTCTTTGAACACAGAATGTACTGTTACTAATATGTATTTGTTTATTTCTCTCTCTCTCCCCCTAGTTAAATGGGAACAACACTTTGGGAGAGAACATTGCAGACAATGGCGGGATTCGTCAGTCATATCAGGTACGCACACATACATACACGCACACAGTTATCACTGGCCTTCACTACTCCACAAACCTGAAACCTAATTTGACCAATCATGTACCTCCTTATTCATTCTAGGCACAGGGTACATAGCTAATGGGCCAATCAGAGAGCTGTCTGGCGTTAACAATGGTATTGGCGCTAACAATGAATCACCTTCCTGACGTCTTGCTCACATCAAAACTGATTGAAAAGAAATAAATTGAGGGATTATTATAGAAAATCTCACCAGACCAGACAGAGCTGGACCTTTTCTGAGATGCATGGATCCTCGATAAAGAGGCGGTGTGTGTGTTCGCGAGCGAGCGTGTATCTGCCTTTGTCTATCCTTGTGGGGACCAAATGTCCTTACTGGTGAAACATGAAAAACTTGACGTTGAGGAGCGCTTTTGAAGTTATGGGGTTTTAGAGTTAGAACTGCATGTAGGGATTAAGAGGTTATGAGGTTAGGAGTGATTAGAGAGAACAACATTTTGAATGGGAGTGGTCGGTCCCCACTAGGATAGAAATACAAACCTGTGTGTGTGTGTGTGTGTTACAGGCGTACCAGAACTTTGTCAGGAAAAATGGAGAGGAGCCCCATCTGCCTGGAATACAGCTCTCTCACAATCAGCTGTTCTTCCTCAACTTTGCCCAGGTCTGGGGGGAGGGGGGAGGAGAGAGGTCTGGAGGGGGGAGGTCTGGAGGGGGAGGAGAGAGTTCTAGAGGGGGGAGGAGAGAGGTCTGGAGGGGAGGAGAGAGGTCTAAAGGGGGGAGGAGGGGGGGAGGAGAGAGGTCTGGGGGGAGGAGGGAGGTCTGGAGGGGGAGGAGGGGGGAGGAGAGAGGGTCTGGGGGGGAGGAGGGAGGTCTGGAGGGGGAGGAGGGAGGTCTGGAGGGGGAGGAGAGAGGTCTGGAGGTGGACTGTGTGGGAGGGAGGGATCAGGAGGGAAAGATCAATAGATGAATAGAAAGATTCAAGCTATAGAACAATGAATAAATGGAGGGAGAGAGGGATGGATGGACTAATAGAGAAACCAATGAGGTCAGTAAAGACTGACCTAGGTCAGCTGACCAGGTCTCTACTCTCTCCCTGACAGGTGTGGTGTGGGACCCATCGCCCGGAGCAAGCAGTCAACTCCATCAAAGTTGACGTTCACAGTCCTGGAAACTTCCGGTAACCTTTCATCTCACACTCACCAAAAAACGGAATAAGAAAGATGAACGGAGTGATGTAGTAATGATCATGTATTTATGTATCAGAGGCTTTTATACGTTTAACTTTTTATCCATTAGCTGTTAGAGGGGGTCAGGTGGCTGAGCGGTTAGAGAATCGGGCTATTAATCAGAAGGTTGCCGGTTCGATTTCTGGCCGTGTGAAAATTACGTTGTTTCCTTGGGCAAGGCACTTCACCCTACTTGCCTCGGGGGGAATGTCTCTGTACTTACTGTAAGTCGCTCTGGATAAGAGCGTCTGCTAAATTACTAAATGAAATGACTAGATGTTTTTATCCAGAGCGACATACAAATAGTGCATATGGAGTGTACAGCTGAAGGTCAAGGGTCAGAAGTGTGTTGCAGAGGTCAAGAAACGTTCCGTGTTTACCAGGAACATTGATCCAAAGAGGCTTTTCCCTTTGTCCTCAGAAGCTCTTCCATCATCTAAACCCATCCCATAATAACTACAAGAAACGAACCATGACATGAGCTGCAGTTGTGTGACCTTTGAACTTTGTCCCCTTTGGCAGGGTCCTGGGTTCCCTCCAGAACTTCCCAGAGTTCGCTAAAGCCTTCAAGTGCAGAAAGAACAGCTACATGGTTCCTGAGAACACATGCCGGGTCTGGTGATGGTCCGGTCCTCACCCTCTCACCCCGACCCAAGGAGCACCAGGCTGGGCCGGGGCTTGTGGGTAGACCCCCTGCTGTGGACCAGGCCTGGTGGGTCAGACAGAACCAGACGGGTCCTTGGAGGTATCTTCTCCCCCCAGCCAGAGGTGCCTCCAGTCAGCTGGCAGATAGTTCACGATCAACCTAATCACTACTTCTCCCAGGACGTGTTGTCTTCTCCTGGTCACCTCGTCAGTCGTAGACGAATGTCCTTTTCACTTTTCTTTTGGCAGAATTTCAAAGCTGATTATTTTTCGTTCAAATTGAGAGATATGTTTCATTTGTAAAAGACCAGTGATGAATTCCACGGACAGTTCACATGCACACACACACACACAGACACACACACACAGACACACACACACACACACTCGCTACCCTCCAGGAGTCTGTTTGACACTGAGCCTGTAGAAGGGTGTGTAACAGTTATAGGTAGATTAACATTACAGTGATTAAGATTACAGTGATTAACATTACAGTGATTAAGATTACAGTTAAATTACAGTCACAATGGGAGAAATCTCTCTACATATGTTTATGTATATTTAAAAGAAAATCTGCATTTATTTGACTTGATAGACCAAAAAGTCCAAGTCTGATTAGAAATAAAGGTGTGTTGTTCTGTGTTTGATGTTTAGGTTGTGGTGGATACTGTTACCAAGCAACAGAACAAACCAAAATCTAGTTTTTGCCTTTAGGAGGACAGCTGAGAGGCTAAGCTGGTCAGGAATCATGAAGCTGCCACTCGCTCCATTATGACATCACCCTCATGGGATGACATCACCCTCACCTCTGTGTGTGTGTGTGTCACCCTCACCTTTGTGTGTGTGGTGTGTGTCACCCTCACCTCTGTGTGTGTGGTGTGTGTCCGTGTGTTTGTTTGGACAGTAAATGTACAACATAAGCCTTACAAAACTCTTTAGTGCTTCATTCCTTGTGTGTTTGAATGTATCTATTCATCCATCCTTCCATCTGTCCTTCTATCCTTCCATCCATCCATTTCTCTCGTCCATCATCCATCCATCAGTCCATCCATCCCATGTCTCATGCACTGATACTGGAGCCAAATAAGAATTGTTATTTTGTGCTGAAGTGGCTAAAACAATGTATTTACCTGATCTCTTCACAGGGCCAAATCCTATAGAGCTGTAGCACTGGATTGAATAGATAAACACACAGATCATGCAAGTCAATGGAAGATTCTCTTTGACAAAATGACCTCACTTTTCTGTTCCATATTCTGCCTGGTAACACAGCTCTGATTGGTGACCGTAGCAGACGTGTTCTTCAGTGTTTGTGTGTGAACGGCGACCACTCTGATGCATACGTAGAGAAACACCATGAACCCGAAACACCCGAACCCTGCTGCCATGCAGGAGAGGAACAGGACATGCTTCTCACCTCTCACCAACCACTCACTCACTTTCTCTCACACTATCACTCACACACACACACACACACACACTCTCTCACACATGCACATTCTCTCTCTCACACACTCTCAAACACAAACACACTCTCACTTGCACACACACACTCTCTCTCACACACTCACACACACACACACACTCTCACACATGCACATTCTCTCTCTCACACACACTCTCATGCGCACACACACACACTCTCACGCACACACACTCTGTCTCACACACCTGTAGGAGTCAGATATACCTCAGCTGCCTGTATTTAGATACTTTGTAATAACGATGATTATAAAGAGCACATGTATTGCTTTAATAATAAATGCTAAATCCTTAAGGAGACTGCTGACTGGGGTTAAGTTATTTGAAATCGTTGTGTGTGTGTTAACACCCCTTGCACTAGTAATTGTGCCTACTAAAGTAAAGGAGCCAGTTTAGAGGGGAAACAATTATGTTTATATATTTAAATCTGGTATATTTTTCCATAATTAAATCTGGTTAATGTTTATATATTTAAATCCGGTTCAATCAGGAAATGGTTGTTTCCAAAATGACCCCCCCTCCCTCTCCTCCCCCTCTCCCTCTCCTCCCCTTCTCCTCCTGGTTAGCAGGGCGCCTGTCTGTGGTGTCTTTACTGCTGTGTTAAATATAGGCCACGCGGCCCATGGGCTGATTAGAAACACATTCACTGCATGCACACAGGCTAGCGTGATCACAGAGACACATGAGAGGGGGGGAGAGGGAGGGAATGAGAGGGGGGGGTGGAGGGAATGAGAGAGGGGAGAGAGAGGGAGGGAGGGAAGGAGAGGGGAGAGAGAGGGAGGGAATGAGAGGGGGGGGGGAGGGACGGAGAGGGGAGTGGAGGACGAGAGGGAGGGAAGGATGAGGAGAAGGGAGAGGGGGGAAGGGACGGGACTGAGAGGGAATGAGAGAGAGAGGGATGGGAATGAGAGGGGAGAGAGAGAGGGAGGGAATGAAAAGAGCGGGGAGAGGGGAAAAAGGGGGAGAGAGAGAAACATTCAAGGAATGAAAATGACAAGTAACGACGTTGAGGGAGAGGCAGACATGAAGACATGTACGCTGACGGTGTGAAGTATAAAAATACATTTGACACTCGGACACGCCGCATCCCTTCGCCCTCTGTGCTACCCCTCACCACTCTGTTCCCCCCTCCCTCCCTCACTCTGTTCCCCCCTACGCTCACCTCCCTCTGATTCCCACCTCGTCCCTCCCATCCCTCTGTTCCCCTCTTCTCCCTCCCTCCCTCTCCTGGCAAATATGCCGTGGGGTTCAACCATCCGCTGGCAGCCATGCTGCTCTCACACACACTCAGATACACTCACAGGTGGAGATTTAGGTGAGGGTGTCTGCGGAGGGGGTGTGGAGGGTCGGGTTGGGCATGCAGATGTCGGTTGCCATGGCAGTAAGTGTTTGTGACAACTTATAGTGTTATCACATTATGATAAGATGAGGACAAACTAAGCATGCACACACACACACACACGCACCCCACCCTCTCACAGACACACACACCCCTACACACACACGAGGGTCATGTTGCGTGACATCTTCGTGGTCTGTAGTGCTTCTTCCTGCTCCACATGATAAAGAGACTCTCTCACAGCGAGGAATCACACAACACTTGATCTGGAGTGCTCTTTAAACGCTGGAGAGAGACTCTCTGTCCACCCACCTGCATTTATACCTCCTGGAAACCTCTCTGTCTCCCTCCGTCCCTCTCTGTCTCTCTCCCTCTCTCCCTCCCTCTCTCCCTCTCTCTCTCCCTCTCTCTCTTCCTCTCTGTCTCCCTCCGTCCGTCCCTCTCTCTCTGTCTCCCTCCCTCTCTCTTCCTCTCTGTCTCCCTCCGTCCCTCGCTCTCTCTCTGTCTCCCTCTCTCCCTCTCTCTCTTCCTCTCTGTCTCCCTCCCTCCCTCTCTGTCTCTCTCCCTCCCTCTCTCTCTTCCTCTCTGTCTCTCTCCCTCCATCCACCCAGCTTCATGTTATACCTCTTCGGGATACAAGCCCTTCTGAACTCGTTTAAAAGCTGTTGTGTCAAGGCAGGGAGAGAGAGAGAGAGAGAGAGAGAGAGAGAGAGAGAGAGAGAGAGAGAGAGGGAAGAGAGGAGACAGAGAGAGAGAGGAGAGAGAGAGAGAGACGAGAGAGAGGACGAGAGAGAGAGAGAGAGAGAGAGAGAGCGAGAGCAGAGAGAGAGAGAGAGAGAGAGAGGTGAGGAGGAAAAGATGGAGAAACAAAAAAAAACGAAACTGAGAAAGTGAGAAATCCCGTTATAGAGAGAGAGAGAAAGACACACATGTGTTCTCCATAAATCCACCCGCTTTTACCAAGGTGATGTAACGGCAGTAAAACAGTCAGGAGACCCTTTAGGATCTTGTTCACCTTTCAAGGAGTGTGACTGATGAAGCATTCATCACTTAAACTGTGAGTGGAAAAAGGATATGACATCAAGAACACAGACATGAGACCAGCTGCTAGAGAGAGAGGGGGGGGTCAGGATGTAGTTGTAGGGTAGCATGGAGGCATGAAGAGACCATAAATGACTATAATGTCGTTTTAATAATGCCAATAATATCAACATTATATAATGAAATGTACTAATGTAACAACGTATATATTGTAGCAAGGGGAGATTGAGTGGGTGTGTGTGTTGAGCAGCTGCCACTGAGATGCACCAGTGAGCTCAGACACGGACGCCCAGACAGACCTGCTGGACAAAACAGTGACATCTACTGGTCACACAGAGTATTGCAGAGTAATACAGTTGTGTTTCTGTAGAACGATAACAATAATTTGTCCGTTCAGCAGATGCTTTTATCCAAAACGACTTACAGGGGGATTCGAACCTGAAACTTCTTGATTTATAGTCGAATGCTCTAACCACTTTATTTAGCTAGAACTAAACTTTTTAAACTACAACTTTGACTGATCTCATGAAGTGGATGGACGGGTGGATGGATGATGTATGGATCTGGCAGAAGAAACACTAGTCAGGATGACAGGGTGAGAACACACCTGTGTTCATGTACTCAGCAGAAACACCAGTCAGGATGACAGGGTGAGAACACACCTGTGTTCATGTGCGTAGCAGAAACACCAGTCAGGATGACAGGGTGAGAACACACCTGTGTTCATGTACTCAGCAGAAACACCAGTCAGGATGACAGGGTGAGAACACACCTGTGTTCATGTGCGTAGCAGAAACACCAGTCAGGATGACAGGGTGAGAACACACCTGTGTTCATGTGCGTAGCAGAAACACCAGTCAGGATGACAGGGTGAAAACACACCTGTGTTCATGTACTCAGCAGAAACACTAGTCAAGATGACAGGGTGAGAACACACCTGTGTTCATGTGCGCAGCAGAAACAGCAGTCAGGATAACAGGGTTTATAGGAAGCACTCCAGCAGGAAAGCAGAGCTGTTATATCTGCTTTAACAGCCACCACCTCAGGCTCACATATCTCTCTTCCCCCCAAAAAGTGTGTATGTGTGTGTGTGTGTGTGTGTGTGTGTGTGTGTGTGTGAGTGTGTGTGTCTGTGAGTGTGTGAGTGTGTGTGCATGAGTGTATGATTGTGTGTTAGAGTGTGTTTGTGTGTGTGATTGTTTGTGTCTGTGTGTTTGTGTGTGTGTGTGAGAGAGAGTGTGTGTGTCTGCGTGTGTATGTGCCACCTAGTAGTGTATTTAGGAGGTGTTGGAGTGCTGGAGGAGAGAGCTATTGTGTAACACCTGGAAGTCATTTTTATAGCTTGACAGGTGCTTACCGGTTTATTAGAGAACGATCTAATCAAATCCGCTCCATTTGCCTGGTAGTGTGTGTGTTTGTGTGTAGCTGTGTATGTATATGTGTGTGTGTGTGTGTGTAGCTGTATGTGTATATGTGTGTGTGTAGCTGTGTGTGTATGTGTGTGTGTGTAGCTGTATGTGTGTCACTATGGGCCACGGGGATTACACGGTATTAACAAGTAATTATGCCATTTATTGCAAACAGCTTGGCAGCTAAACGGTACCAGCTTGTGTGTGTGCGAGTATCTCTGTGTGTCTGTGTGTGCGTGTGTGTACAGTACACATCCATACATATTTGTGTGTGTATCTGAGTGTGTGTGTTTCCTTCTCATCCTAAATAAGTCTCCTTGCTGCGTCTAAACCCCTCTGGGTCAGACCGCACTGACTGCACACTGGTCATACTTCAGCGGACGCTCTTATCCAAAGCAAATATGTTCAAGAAAAGTAAACAATGCTGTTTTGAATTGTAAACTACGAGAGTCATTTGGATTTTTAATGGCGTATTTCTTCCTGTCCTTGCGTGACTCCCTAACCATCTGTAACAAGCTCTTTTCCCAAAGAAGGCATCACTTCCTTAGGTGAATTGTTACCGTGCCGAATAACCATGGCAACCCTGTGTCACTGCTGAATGAGGCATCGAGAGGATGATAGAACAGCTGGATCAAAGAGAGAGGAGAGAGAGGTAGCACACACACATGCACACACACACACACACATGCACACACACACACACATGCACACACACACACACATGCACACACACACACAGATGGCCCTTTTAAACGGTGACATTTTCAGTTGTGAATCACTGTTCTGCGCTGAGGATACAGGTGATGATGATCGAGCGCACTGAGAGCACTTAGTACTGTTATACAGGCGTTTCTCACCACAGTCGAGATGAATGTCAGTTGAGAAGAGATCATGGAGTTCCTGCTCAGCATGACACTGTAACTACCAGCTTTGATGATGCACAACTCTGAACAACTCCACTCCCTTCCATACCATTTTACTCACCATTCTGACTGCATGACTGTGTTTAGGCTGTGCTCTGCTCTCTGTGTGACTGTGTGACTGTGTTCAGACTGTGCTCTGCTCTCTGTGGGACCAGTGGCGTGCACAGGTAGACCTGAGGTGGTGCTCAAGCACCTGCCCTTTTGCCCTGGCCCAATAAAGTGCCCTTTTGAAAAGAAAAAAAAATAATAATAATATGAAAGTTCGTTTTCATTACAGTGTATGTGGCCCATGCCGACATTATCATCTATGCTCAACGATTAAAAACGTTTGACAATAATGCCCCAATAAATATGCCCCCCCTCCTCCTCCTCCGCACACACTTCCTTTGTCAACGTGAATGCGCAGAGTGGACACAAACGGAGGCGCGTTGCCGCAGCAGTCCACAGCTGGTGCACACACACACCTACTCTCCGGCCTGCCCTGCCCCACCAGCGAGGTAACACATACATGAATGGAGTCAAGTGTGTATTGTTTGCCCCCTAAGCCTCAGTTGCCAAGTTATAACTTGCATTTATTTGTCTCTGTTATAAAGTAGCCTCTATCATGCAGCGCCACACAGCTGAGCATACATTAGCCGACTGTCCTGCTTAAAACAAGCTAGCCCCCCCAAAAAATAGATATGACGTGATGAACACAACTAATGTCGGCGGAGTTTGTCATTGGTACAGCATGTGAATATATCAGTATGCTGAATATTTAGTGTTGTTTAGGTTTACTTTAGGCTATATAATTAACACTTCACTTGCAGTAATTTATTTGCTAAATGACAAACAGGCAATTCCCAATTGCCTTCAGAAAAAGTAGCCTTGTGCCTTGTTGTAATGTAACCAAGCAGTCTTATTCATATGGTTGGTTGGTCTCTTTTTATTTACAAATTGCAGTATAATGCCTAGAAAGGAGAGATTAAAAAAGGAAAAAGAAAGGGAGCTACAGCAGGCAGCCCAGGGGAGCAGCTCTCTGCTGTCCTGGATGAAAGCATCCACCAGCAGCAAGGAGGAAGATGAAGATGAAAGGTCAGAGTCAAGACCAGAGTCATGTTAGCTGTTCAGGGCCTTTTAAAGCTCAGATTTTAATGTTGAACTGTTCCTCAAATGTTATTGAAATGTGGATTTCAATGAAGACAAGTGCTTGGGTTTGGAAATAAACCCCCTTAACTTGGACTACATGACTCCTACTGTTTTTGACATGGTATAAGTTACTCCCATTACCCATAGATAGCCCACCTAGGGGACGTAACACTGCACAAAGTGCCCTTATTTTTCACTGAGCACCTGCCCCCCAAAATGTCTGTGCACGCCACTGTGTGGGACTGCATGACTGTGTTTAGGCTGTGCTCTGCTCTCTGTGGGACTGCATGACTGTGTTCAGGCTGTGCTCTGCTCTCTGTGTGACTGCATGACTGTGTTTAGGCTGTGCTCTGCTCTCTGTGGGACTGCATGACTGTGTTCAGACTGTGCTCTGCTCTCTGTGTGACTGCATGACTGTGTTCAGGCTGTGCTCTGCTCTCTGTGTGACTGCGTGACTGTGTTCAGGCTGTGCTCTGCTCTCTGTGGGACTGCATGACTGTGTTCAGGCTGTGGTCTGCGGTATGTTTAATACTGATATTATGAATGCTGATATGATTAAAACTGATATGATGATCTGGCAAGCAAACAACACTGTGATGAACCCTGAAGTTCCTTTTATTTAATTTGAATTTACAATAAAGAATTGGATACAGTGTACTAATAATAATCATTCTATTTATACTTACGGCAAATTACACTAAACATATGAATCATCTGTTTACTAATACAACAAGGACAGTGCACATTTGCAGGGAAAGAACTAGAGTTTTTAAACGCATCGCTAATACTGTATATGTTGACACTTTTTTATAGTTGTAATATTCTTATAACATACACAAAACAAATCACCTTTGTTCAAAGTAAACAAAGACTAGGGTAAAGTCAAGTTCTCTAACAAGGTTTGACTGAGAGAGAATATGTATAGAGAGAAAGAGAGAGAGGACTTAAGAGAAAGAGAGAGCGCTTAATGACACTGCTATAGGTGTGTTCTACAGGAAGGTTCTAGGTGTGTTCTACAGGAAGGTCGACTTCTTTACCATGGCGACCAGACGGTGTGCTACGATCAGGACAGGATCTTCTCGGCAGCTTGTCACCATCATCATCACCATCGTCATCATCACCATCGTCATCCAGCGCCCAGGAGAACAACCAGCCAGGCCTTCATGAACTTCTCTCCTGCTGAAGAAACAGGGTCATCATGTTGCAGTTAGGACTTTTACTGTATTATGTTATGTTACGCAAGATGATATGCAACTCTGTCTGTCTGTCTTTCTCTCTCTCTATTTCTCCTCTCCTTTGCCACCTCACTCCCCCCTCTGTCCTCCCTCCCGTTTCTCTCTCTTTCTTTTTCTCCCTCTCTCTCCCTCCTCCCGCTCTTTCTCTCCATACCTAAGCGAAGACAAAGTATATGACCACCACACAGCCTACGATCCAGCCCACCATCAGGAGAGCCGGGTAGAGCTGACAGGACGAGTCAGACTGACCAACAGCTGAGAGAGAGAGAGAGAGAGAAAGGGAGGGGAGAGGGAGAGGGAGAGGGAGAGGGAGAGGGAGAGGGAGAGGGAGAGGGAGAGGGAGAGGGAGAGGGAGAGGGAGAGGGAGAGGGAGAGGGAGAGGGAGAGGGAGAGGGAGAGGGAGAGGGAGAGGGAGAGGGAGAGGGAGAGGGAGAGGGAGAGGGAGAGGGAGAGGGAGAGGGAGAGGGAGAGGGAGAGGGAGACAGTTATGAGACGCATGGCTGATAGATAAGACACATCACAAAGGACCTTAACAACACTGTTCCATAGAAGGGTTATAAAGAGTAATAACACGGTTCTATAGGTGGGTTATAAAGCTTAATAACAGTTTGAAAAAAAAGGTTATAGAGCCTTGAGTCATAACACAATACTAGAGCAGGGTTATAAACCAATAACACTATTTTCTATAGGAGGGTTGTAAATCTTCACAACCCTTTTACGGGAGGGTAAAAGCAGGCTGGAGCTCCTCACCTCTCTGGGCCATGGTTCCTCTGATCCGGTGCTCCAGATGGACACCCAGTCTGGCTGGGAGGGAGCCCCAGTGACAGGAGTCACACGGGGGATGAGTGTGGCTGCTGGACACCCTGGAAGCCCAACTGGAATCAGCAGATTCACCCTCAGCGCCCAACACACACAGCTCCAAAAACACGCCCTACCCTCCCCGCCCTGCCTCAACCCCTCACACACACACACTTACGCTAGCACACACACTCACCCTCTCTGTCATGCATACACACACACAGCACATGTGAGACACTACAACAGTGCAGCCCCCATTCTGAGGAAGGAATGAGAAAAGAGGAAATTCCACAGAGAGATTCCTCTGTAGGCCTGGTCCCAGCTGTGAGAGACCCAGGGCTCTTCCTCAGATCTCCCCCAGCAGGGGCGCCTCCAGCTGGGCCTCACTGGCCCGTCCCTGCCCTCTGGGACTCCTGGAGCTCCCTCGGGCCTTGACCTCTCTGAGGACAATCCCCCACAGAGAGACAGACAGATAGACAGGCAGATAGACAGGCAGATAGACAGACACCGAGACAGACAGGAAAACAGACAGACGGACAGACAGACAGTAATCTGTCCAGAAACACAGACAGATAAACAAACAGAAAGACATATAAACAAACAGGAAGACAGACAAACAGACAAAGAGACAGACAGGAAGACAGACAGTCAGAGAGACAGGAAGACAGACAGACAGAGATACAGACAGGAAGACAGACAGACAGGAAGTCAGACAGGGAAACAGACAGTCAGGGAGCAGAGCTCTTTTGAACCATATTAGGACATGTCTGCTCGTGGATCTGTTCTAATTTATTGTGTCTGATATCAGCCCTTCAGTGTTCACAGCACTTCCCAGTCCCTCACCCCCCCTCTGTTGTTTCCAGTGGGGCTGTGAAGGACTCGCCAGCCCACCTGGTACTAGATGCCACTAAAACCAGCCACGCACACGCAGGAAAGGCTAAGTGGAGGGCAGGGGGAAACAAGGGATGAGAGGAGAGGTGGAGGAGAAGAGCACTGGAAAACAGGCGTGGTTCTAATTGGACACCCTTGGAGATGGAGGGATTGAAAGAGGGGGATGAATAGAGGATGAGCGGGTTCAGGTGGTGTGGCTAAGTGGAGAGCACAGGGGAGGAGGAGGAGAGAAGGGAGGGGGGGGAGAGGGGATGTGGAGAGGAGGAGGAGAGAGGGGAGGGGGAGAGAGGGAGAGGGAGGGAGAGGAGGGAGAGGGGAGGGGGAGAGAGGGGAAGTGGAGAGGAGGAGGAGAGAGTGGAGGGGGAGAGGGGATGTGGAGAGGAGGGGGAGAAGAGAGGTGGAAGAGAGGACACAAGTGGAGAGGGTGGGGGAGAGGGGAGGGGAGGGGAGAAGGAGAGGGGAAAGAGGGGAGAAGGAGAGGACACCGGGTATAATTAGGTGCTCACCGTCAGAAGCTGCTGGCTTGTCTCTCTCCTCTCTTTCAAAATAGAGCCCTAATTGAACTCCCATGGCCTTCCTCTACACACACACACACACATAATGACACACACAGATATGCACAGACGCACACACCCACGTACGCACACACCCACTTATGAACACCCACACACACACACCCACACATACACACAAATTCCCACTCTGACAGGCCCGGTCAAGTTTCCGAAGTGACTGTCACTTGGAACAGACAGTTGAAAGTCAAGTGGGTGAGAGAGAACTGTAAGTGCACTCCATTGCAACTGTGATTAGAGTGATTGCAAAGTCTGCAGTGAGAGCAAAAGTCAAACTTAAACCTCCTCACCCCTCACACATACACACACACCACACTCACAGCGTAATCAAATCAAATCTAAAAAAAAATTGTTTCGCCTTTTTTACAAGCACAGACAGCTTGAGAGGCGCTCATAGAGCTGAATGTGAACCATCAGAGGCCTAAGTACAGGGAAGATATTCCCTCAATGTATGTTTTCGTTGCATCATGGTCTCAGTTGGCCACTGAAATATTTAGCCTTCGGCAAATTTCTGCCTATTTAAGGAGTGCCCCCTCCAGCCCCTCTTTCTTCCTCTCTCCTCTCTGGAAGGAAGGTAAAGCACGCCTCCTTGATCCTTGTATGTGTACAGAGGAAACACAAGACGGCCATCAGTAGGTCGTCTCCTCATTCTTCCTCTGACAGTGTGGCGCTTTTCTCTACTCTGCTCTCTCTCTCTCTCTCTCTCTCCTCTCTCTCTCTCTCTCTCTCTCTCTCTGTCACTCATTCTGTACATGTACTAACTAAGAGTTTTTCCACAGCTGGCAGTCGTTCCAGAGTTAAACTGTGTCGATGTTATGAAGTGTCTGGTGTGTCTGTATCTCTCTGTCTGCTACCTGGACGGTGTCGTTATCTCTCTGTCTGCTACCTGGACATCAAATAAAAAGGTTGTATGTTCTGTCTCCTCCATGTGATGGTTCTCTGCCTGGTCTCTGTCGGCCCTCTCCCCAGGTGATGTGGCTCTCTGGCTGGCTGTGGTTGCTGGCCTGCCTCCCTGGGCTGGTCCTGGGGCTGGCAGGAGGGGGGGGCCTGCCGGCTGTTGGCTAAGCCTGTGTCCGGCAGTGTATATCGGGCAGGGGACGTGGTGATCGGGGGACTGTTCCCCATCCATGTGGAAGCTCCAGAACCTGAGCTGGAGTTTAGGAACAAGCGCAGCAACACTAACTGTACCATGTAAGTGGTTTGTAAAAGCAAATGTATATAATTGTTTTTGAAGAGTCGTCTGTGAAATGGTTAAATCTCCCTCTTTGCAGTTGTGCAAACCCAGGTCCTTTAACCCAGAACTCTTGTCTTCTCCCTTCCCCTCCCTCTATCTTGTGTCCCTGCTCCAGTTTCTACCAGCGTGGGTACCGCTGGCTCCAGACCATGATCTTTGCTGTGGAGGAGGTGAACCGTAACCCTAGCCTCCTCCCTGGGCTCAGGCTGGGGTACCTGGCCTCAGACTCCTGCCTGGCCGAGGGCACCACGCTGGGGGCAGCCCTGGGCATGGTGACCGGGCAGAAAGACCCCATATCAGGCACAGACTGTGGCACAACCCCCGAGGTGCCAGTCATCATCGGAGACACCCGCTCCTCAGCCTCCATCGTGGTGGCACAGACCCTGGGAGTGTTTAACCTGCCCATGGTAGGTTGGGAGGTTATTAATAAATATCCCTTCTTCCTTCCACTTCCTTACTTTGTTGCGATGCTGTGCCCGAATATGAGGGAGAACAACTGTTTTTCTATGTCTCAAGACTCCATCTGTGAGTGTCATGGTAAATTGTAATGGCTTTAATTATACTGTAATCATTCTGATTTGCTTCCATTGCTGTCACCTGCATTTAAGTTGTTCAAAGCAGCGTGAATTTACCCTCTTAGGCAGGGAGGCTATGTCTATGGATGAATACTACTTTCCCCTTCCCAAATGTGCTGGGATGCTGTGCAAAGAAACTGTTTATCTCTAAAGATTACATCTGTGTTTCCAGGAAAATTTAAACCTGGGTTTTTTCCTTGTTTCTTTCTTGTTTCTCTCTCTCCCTCTCCCTCCCGCTCTTCTTTCCCCCCAGGTGAGCTACTTTGCGTCCTGTGCGTGTTTGAGTGACAGCAGGAAGTACCCCTCCTTCTTCAGGACTGTTCCCAGCGATGCCTTCCAGGCGCGGGCCATGGCCTCACTTCTGTCCCGGCTTGGCTGGACCTGGGTGGGCCTGGTGTCTGGGGACGATGACTACGGGAAGTACGGGGTCCAAATGCTGCTGCAGGAGCTGAGGGGCTCTGGAGTGTGTGTCTCCTACTCTGAGGTCATCCCCAAGGTATTCTAAACAAGTCTGTGTCTGTTCATCTGTATGGCTTTCCTCTTTCTCTCTTTCTCTCTTTCTCTCTTTCTCTCTTCTCTCTCTCTCTCTGAGAGTCGCCAAAGTACTGTGTGAAGACCTTTCTCGTGTAAGTATCTGTTTCTGTCTGGTTTTGATTCGTATCTGTGTCTGCTTCTCTCTCTTTTTTCTCTCTCATCAGTTTCTCTGTCTCACTTCTCTTCAGTCTCTCTCTCTCTGTAATCATCATTTTCTTCTCCCCTAAGGTCCAATCCCAGAGCAGGATCAGTCGGGTGGTTGACAACATCCAGAGGTCCTCTGCCACGGTTGTGATTGTGTTTGCCATCCCCCAGTATGCACAGGTGAGCCTTTTTCAATACAGGTCTGTCTCAGATACTCATAATTAATATGATTCCACTTGCAGCATTATCTTGTATTGTTGCCATATATGAATCTGAAGAATATCTGGTCTCTTTAGCATATGTTACATGTACGGTAGGTTCCACATTTGTGGAGATGCAAACAGTAATTTATATAAAATGTTTATTCATAAATGTTGAATATTTTTGTTATCTCTTAAAATCTCAGGTTAACATTGCATACACATTAGTATACACAATACTAATTGCCTTCTTGATGGAGGGGATATCATGTTTTTGATTGACTGGAAACGTCAGATGGGTATTTCAGACAGTTGTCACTTCTCTCTTCCTGTTTGCCTGCAGGCTCTCGTGAAGGAAGTGATGCGTCGGAACATCACAGACAAGCAGTGGATCGCTACCGAGGCCTGGGTCTCTGAGACCAGCCTCTCTGTTCCCCGAGAACCTCCCAACCCTGGCTGGCACCATCGGGTTTGCCGTCCGGAGGGCCACTATCCCTGGGCTGGGAGCCTTCCTGACACGGCTGACGCCAGACGGGCCCTCGCCACATCACGACCCCTTCCTCAGGGAATTGTGGGAAGAGCTGTTTGGGTGTTCTTTGGAGGCCGGTCAGGGCGCAGCTCGGTGTTCAGGGTCAGAGGTCATAGGTCAGTGTAGCTGCTATAGGAAAAAACGACTGTGTTGATCGTCACAAAATGAATCATTGTGTTGTCATACTTTGCGTTAATTGTCGTATTGACTATTAACTATGTTCTGAAATTCCGTAATTGTTTTAAACCCAGTGGAGGGGGAGAGTCTCTATGCAGACGTGTCACAGCTGAGGGGCACCTATAACGTGTACAAGGCAGTGTACGCCATCGCCCACGCTCTGCATGGCATGCTGGCCTGCCCTCCTGGAGACCAGTGTCCCAACCTCCAGCGCCTGCAGCCCAAAGACGTGAGCTGACCTTTAACATCATACTGAATAAGGATTCAGTAACACGTAATCAAAGGGATTATTATTCTTTCAGGGATTATCAATCCAAATTAATCTATCCAATATTATTCTGATCAATTTTTATGATAAGCAACCAAATACTGTAAAACGGGAGTTGTTTGCTCTCTTACAGATTGTTCAGTACCTGAGAGGTGTGAACTTCACCACACATGTAGGTGACCCCGTCCACTTCGACCAGAATGGAGATCCACCTGCTTCCTATGACATCATCAACTGGCACGTGACCCCACAGGGTGGGGTGGATTTTGCCACTGTCGGACATTTTGTGTCATCTGAAGGATCCGGGGGCCAGTTTCACCTGGAAATCGAGAAAGTGATGTGGGGTGGTGGGAGTGGACGTGAGGTAAGACTTAAGTAAATAAATTAAAAATGTGTGCGAAGGGGAGGGTGTTGTGGTATTTTGTTAAAATGTTGGTAGTTTTTTGTATTTTAGTAGTATATTGTCCACTTACGAGTAAAAACTTAGGAATTTGGTAAGATTGCTACTGGTGCCAGGATATTTGATCATCTCTTTACTAATGATCCCAGGATGTGTGAAGCTAGCAGTGCTAATTATAACAGGATATACTATTCTAGCATTGCTAATGATGCTACATTCAATTATGCTGGCATTCCTAATAGGATGCTAGCACTGCTAAAGATACTAGGATATGCTATGCTAAAATCGCTAATGATGTGCGGATATGCTATGCTAGCATTGCTAATGACGCCAGGACACTCCCCCAGGTGCCCGTGTCTGTGTGCAGCACTCCCTGCCCTCCTGGTACCTGGAAGGCGGCACAGAAGGGCCGACCAATCTGCTGCTTCGACTGTCTGCCCTGCTCAGAGGGGGAGGTCAGCAGAAAGACAGGTACCCGAGATTGACCAGGATTCTAATTCTAGATTCCGATTCTGATAATAATCGATTCTGATCCGGACTTGATCCTGATACTATGATTCAAACTGACTGATTCTAACTGGGAATGTTATTCTAGATTCCAATTCTGATACTGACTGACTCTGATTCTAAGTGACTCTGATCAGAACTGACCTCTTCTCCCGACTCGGGCCCTTCCCTCTCAGGGTCGGTGGAGTGCAGCCGGTGTCCTGAGAGGTTCTGGTCCAGCCCAGACCACACTGAGTGCATCCCCCAGCAGGTGGACTTCCTGTCCCTCAGCGACAGCATGGGAATCATCCTGTTCGTCATCTCTGTTGTCGGGGCAACACTAACAGCCGCAACCTTGATTACTTTTATTTGTCACCGACACACGCCACTGGTACGAGTACACTGGGGGATTTAGAACATGCTACACTGCTGTTACATATTTGTAGTCTTACAACATTAGGTTTCCTGTATAATGTTTTTGTATTTATTCATCTCTTTAGGTCCGGGCCAACAACTCAGAGCTGAGCTTCCTGCTTCTGCTGTCACTCAAGCTCTGCTTCCTGTGTGCGCTGGCGTTCATTGGTCAGCCCAGGCCTTGGTCCTGCATGCTGAGACACACCCTCTTTGGGATCAGCTTTGTGCTGTGCCTCTCCTGCTTGCTGAGCAGAACCGTGGTGGTTCTGGTGGCCTTCCGCTCCACCCTCCCTGGAGTGAACCTGATGCGGTACCTGGGTCCCAACCAGCAGAGGCTGGGCATCTCTCTCTGCACGCTGATACAGGTGGGCCTGACAAGCTTACAATGTAATGAACTAATGGTACACCAAACAGTGGCTTCAGGGTTATAAACTGAAGGCTTTATGTTCCCAGGTGCTGATCTGTGTGTTGTGGCTGTGCCTGGCACCCCCTCGGCCTACAGAAAGGGGCATCAGAGGAGACCAGGGGCCCAAGATCTTGTTGGAGTGTGCTGTGGGCTCCATTGCGGGCTTCTCCCTGGTCCTGGGATACATCGGCCTGCTGGCCTCCCTCTGCCTCCTCCTGGCCTTCCTGGCCAGGAAACTCCCGGACAACTTCAACGAGGCCAAGCTCATCACCTTCAGCATGCTGATCTTCTGCGCCGTGTGGGTCGCATTCATCCCAGCTTACGTCAGCTCTCCAGGGGAAGTTCACGGTTGCCGTGGAGATCTTTGCCATCCTGGGCTCCAGTTACGGACTTCTGGCCTGCATCTTTGCCCCAAAGTGTTACATCATCCTGCTGAGACCTGAGAAGAACACTAAGAAACAGATGATGGCCAAATAACATCCAGGCCTTCAATACATTGCTATCGCTTAGTGACCTCCTAGAGGTCCATGCGTTTCACATAATGGTGCAATAATATATATATTTTCCATTGTGAAAGATTGCTAGCCTATTGATAAACCTCTTGTGGAACTGAATATTTTAATATGTGATAGAAAGTGAGCGCTACACTTTGCCAATTTACCACTCAGCTTCCGGAGATTTCTTTTGACAGAGACATCTACGTTGCATGTTATGTCTAAATGTATTTTGAATAATAATAAAGCACATAGTGTTTAGAACTGTTATTATGTCTGTTTACTATGTCTGAGAAGGGGTGGGGTAACTGGAGAAAACCCCTGTGGGCTGGTTGTAATAACTTCAGCGGCTTCTGAGACCGATGTTTTTAGCTTTTATTCTATAATTCCTGTTGTAGAACGAGAGCAACAAAGAATGCCGGTCTCCACTAACGACGTGGCTTCTGTCCAGGTTGGGTTTTATATCTTAAGTAACACCACTCAAGACTCAGGAATTTCCCCAAAATATCAAAGACACTAAAAGTGTCTGAAAGGGAGAAAGGTCAGAGAGCAATTGTTTTTGTCAACACACAGAAAACACAAAGATAACAGTATCTGATTTTCAGAAAAACTGCCTGATGAAAACTAGTTACTGATAGGACATAACACTACTATCATAAATGTAAATAAGCTTTGTATTAAGATAAGAATGGATATTAAAATGTAAGATATCAATGAGGTAATATTAAATAATAGAAATTAGGATTCACATTTCAATGTACAAGTGACCCAGAATGGGTCCACAGTGTTACTGTAGACAGACAGTAAAGAAACAATTACTTGAACTGTTCCAAAACAATGTATACTTTATTATTTTTCACATTTTTGACCAAAGAAACAATCTTGAGCTGACTAGTAAGATTAGAGGCAAAGTGTGCTTTGTGAACATTAACTTACAGTATATTAACATTAGAAGATCTCCCTGTAAAATTCACAGACCTCAATGAACTAAAAGCAATAGAAAAGTATTATTATACAGAAGGCCTTGATGTTATTTGGCCATCATCTGTTTCTTAGTGTTCCTCTCAGGTCTCAGCAGGATGATGTAACACTTTGGGGCGAAGATGCAGATCAGAAGTCCGTAACTGGAGGCCAGGATGGCAAATATCTCCACAGCAACCGTGTACTTCCCCGGAGAGCTGATGTAGGCGGGGACGAACGAGACCCACACGGCGCAGAAGATCAGCATGCTGAAGGTGATGAGCTTGGCCTCGTTGAAGTTGTCTGGAAGTTTCCTGGCCAGGAAGGCCAGGAGGAGGCAGAGGGAGGCCAGCAGGCCGATGTATCCCAGGACCAGGGAGAAGCCCGCAATGGAGCCCACAGCACACTCCAACAAGATCTTGGGCCCCTGGTCTCCTCTGATGCCCCTTTCTGTAGGCCGAGGGGGGGCCAGGCACAGCCACAACACACAGATCAGCACCTGGGAACAAAAAGCCTTTAGTTTATAACCCTGAAGCCACTGCTTGGTGTACGATCAATTCATTACATTGTAAGCTTGTCAGGCCCACCTGTACCAGCGTGCAGAGAGAGATGCCCAGCCTCTGCTGGTTGGGACCCAGGTACCGCATCAGGTTCTCTCCAGGGAGGGTCGAGCGGAAGGCCACCAGAACCACCACGGTTCTGCTCAGCAGGCAGGAGAGGCACAGCACGAAGCTGATCCCAAACAGGGTGTGTCTCAGCATGCAGGACCAAGGCCTGGGCTGACCAATGAACGCCAGCGCACACAGGAAGCAGAGCTTGAGTGACACCAGAAGCAGGAAGCTCAGCTCTGAGTTGTTGGCCCGGACCTAAAGAGATTAATAAATACAAAAACATTATACAGGAAACCTAATTTTGTAAGACTACAAATATGTAACAGCAGTGTAGCATGTTCTAAATCCCCCAGTGTACTCGTACCAGTGGCGTGTGCCGGTGACAAATAAAAGTAATCAAGGTTGCGGCTGTTAGTGTTGCCCCGACAACAGAGATGACGAACAGGATGATTCCCATGCTGTCGCTGAGGGACAGGAAGTCCACTTGCTGGGGGATGCACTCAGTGTGGTCTGGGCTGGACCAAAACCTCTCAGGACACCGGCTGCACTCCACCGACCCTGAAAGGGAAGGGCCAGAGTTGGGAGAAGAGGTCAGTTCTGATCAGAATCAAAGTCACTAAGAATCCGAGTCAGTCAGTATCAGAATTGGAATCTAGAATTGGAATCCAAGGCAATCCCAGGTACCTGTCTCTCTGCTGACCTCCCCATCTGAGCAGGGCAGACAGTCGAAGCAGCAAATTGGTCGGCCCTTCTGTGCCGCCTTCCAGGTGCCAGGGGGGCAGGGAGTGCTGCACACAGACACGGGCACCTGGGGGAGCGTCCTGGCATCATTAGCATGCTAGCATAGCATATCCTAGCATCATTAGCAATGCTAGTATCATCTTGTTGTTGTTAGCATCATACAGTATACACTGGCATCTTTTGCTAACCTTATATACTCGCGTATGGCATACTGGATATGTATGTAATTGCCCACTTGCTTGTAGCATTTTTATTGTGAGTAACAAAGGGCAGGAAATCACCGCGGTTATAAAAGCAGTGGCCTCGCTCTGCACGTGACGTCAGCGTTCCTCAGTTGGCGGTTACATCTAACCTGAGAAGCCACTAGCGAGCAGCCGACTCTACTTTCATTATTCTTTAAGGTGGGTAAACGTCACACAATCGTTCATACGGTTGTAATTCGTTTTGCATAGTGTACCTTTATATTGTAGCACATGTACATTGTAGTATATTAGCTCCAGCTGGCTTAATTTGCTTTAGTTTAGTATTTTGAAGTAGGGCGAGTTAGCACTAGCTTGTAGGTTGTTGTCAAACTGCACTTGTCAAACCATGTCGAAGGGAGTCACTGTAGCTAACGTTTGTCTGACTCGATTGATACATATATTAATGTTAGAGCTAGTGTTTTTTGTAGTTAACATGTTCTGTTGTTGTTGTAATCACATGTAATCAAATGTACACGGTAGAGCCAGGGCGCGAATCGCTAGAAAGTAGTAAACTTATCGTTTCCAAGGAAACCACAGCTCACAGGGTGTAAAGGTGGAATACAGCAAGGAGGATATCTGATTTTTTAGCTATTAACTCTCGTATCTCACTATGCGTCTCGTCCATCAATTGTATATAGCGGGATGTTATCCCAACTTCTCAGCGTGAGAAACGGTTGAAATACGTGACAAATGTGTGAGAAATTGTTCAAATACGTGAGTCTTACGGCAAATGCGTGAGACTTTAGAGCACTGCATCTACCTGTTTTAGTGTCACGTTGGTAAATCGACCTCACATCATATTAATTCCTTAAGCAGAGAAGAGTAGCCCTACAGTAGAGTACAATAGAATACAAAAAAATCTAAAATATTTTTTAAACTTTTCAAAACTATACTTTCGAAAAATAGTAATAAATCAACACTCTTTTTTTCCATACACAACAATACGCCAAAAAGTTTCTAGTTTGCCCAAAAACAAAAAAATATAAACAATTTTTTCCATAAACAACGATACACAAAAAAGTTTAAATATATGATCAAACAGTGTTATTTGATTTACAGAACCACATCATATGCTTTTAACAGTAACCTCTTTCAGATATTTTAGTTGACAAAAATACCACTAAAACACTACTTCACCTTTGCACATATTTTTTCAAAATGTCCTTGAATCTTACCTCACGTCCACTCCTAGCACCCCACATAACTCTCTCGATTTCCAGGTGAAACTGGCCCCCCGATCCCTCAGATGTCAAAAAATGTCCGACAGTAGCAAATTCCGCCCCACCCTGCGGGGTCACGTGCCAGTTGATGATGTCATAGGAAGCAGGTGGATCTCCATTCTGGTCGAAGTGGACGGGGTCACCCACATGTGTGGTGAAGTTCACACCTCTCAGGTACTGAACAATCTGTAAGAGAGCAAACAACTCCCATTTTACTGTATTTGGTTGCTAATCATGACAATAGATCAGAATAAAATAGGATAGAATAATCCCTGAAAGAATAATAATCCCTTTGATGACGTGTTTCTAAATCCTTATTCAGTATGATGTTAAAGGTCAGCTCACGTCTTTGGGCTGCAGGCGCTGGAGGTCGGGACACTGGTCTCCAGGAGGGCAGGCCAGCATGCCATGCAGAGCGTGGGCGATGGCGTACACTGCCTTGTACACGTTATAGGTGCCCCTCAGCTGTGACACGTCAGCGTACTGACTCTCCCCCTCCACTGGGTTTAACAAATTGAAACAAGCAGATTTACATGAAAATAATGCAAAGTGAGTCAATCAAGACCTTCATTGGTATGAACAAGACAATTTTCCTCTAACAGCTACACTGACCTATAACCTCTGACCCTGAACACCGAGCAGTGCCCTGACCGGCCTCCAAAGAACACCCAAACAGCTCTTCCCACAATTCCCTGAGGAAGGGGTCGTGATGCGGCGAGGGCCCGCCTGGCGTCAGCTGGGTCAGGAAGGCTCCCAGCCCAGGGATAGGGGCCCTCCGGAGGGCAAACCCGATGGTGCCGGCCAGCGAGGGCAGGTTCTCGGGGACCGAGAGGCTGGTGAAGGTGACCCAGGCCTCGGTAGCGACCCACTGCTTATCTGTGATGTTCTGACGGACTACTTCTTTTAACAGAAACTGTTGAATGGAGAACAGGGTCAGGGAAGTTGCCTTTTTCTGGCTGAGAAATCGGTCTGTCTTTTAAAGTATGCCACTTGTCGACCCCCCTCGCACAATGGAACAAGATCATGTTGTGTGCTATGCTACGTTATGTGACAATGGCAGATATCAGGGCCACATAACATATTGACATAGGGCATCTCTGCCCTGCTATATTGTTCTGATGCATATATTGCAACAATACAAGAAAATGCTGCAAGTGGAATCATATTAATTGTGAGTATTTGAGACAGACTTGAACTGACGAGACTCACCTGTGCATCCTGGGAGATGGCAAACACCACCACAACTGTGGCAGAGGACCTCTGGATGTTGTCAACCACCCGACTGATCCTGCTCTGGGAATGGACCTTCGGGGGAAAAGAAAATGATGATTAGAGAGAGAGAGAGACTGAAGAGAAGTGAGAGAAAGAGGATGAGAAAATGCAAGAGGATGAGAGAGAAGAGAGAGAAGAATATACAAAATCAGAAACACACAGAAACAGATACAGACACAAAAACAATGAGGCAGGTCTTCAGACAGTACTTTCGGGACCTCAGAGAGAGAGAGAGAGAGTGTGAAAGAGAGAAAGAGGAAAGCCATACAGATGGATGAACAGACACAGACTTGTTTAGAATACCTTGGGGATGACCTCAGAGTAGGAGACACACACTCCAGAACCCCTCAGCTCCTGCAGCAGCATCTGGACCCCGTACTTCCCGTAGTCATCGTCCCCAGACACCAGGCCCACCCAGGTCCAGCCCAGCTGGGACAGAAGTGAGGCCATGGCCCGTGCCTGGAAGGCATCGCTGGGAACAGTCCTGAAGAAGGAGGGGTACTTCCTGCTGTCACTCAAACACGCACAGGATGCAAAGTAGCTCACCTGGGGGGAAAGAAGAGAGTGAGGGAGAGAGAGAGAAAATGACAAAGGAGAGGGAAAGTAAGAACCAGATTTACATTTAGGTAGGTGGGTATACTATATTGATCTATGAGGGGAAATACCAGCGTAATAGTAGGCAAGATAAAAAATATATACAAATAAATACACAGGGCTGTACAAGGGGTAATAAAGAGGGTAAATTCACGTATGCAACTCAAACTAACTATCAACTTAAATGCAGGTGACACAGCAATGGAAGCATTACAATTTACCATGACACACACAGACGGAGTCTTGAGACAGAGCACAGCATCGCAACAAAGTAAGGAAGTGGAAGGAAGAAGGAATATTTATTAATAACCTCCCAACCTACCATGGGCAGGTTAAACACTCCCAGGGTCTGTGCCACCACGATGGAGGAGGAGGAGCGGTCGTCTCCGATGATGACTGGCACCTCGGGGGTTGTGCCACAGTCTGTGCCTGATATGGAGTCTTCCTGCCCGGTCACCATGCCCAGGGCTGCCCCCAGGGTCAGGGCCAGGCAGGTGTCTGAGGCCAGGTACCCCAGCCTGAGCCCAGGGAGGAGGCTAGGGTTACGGTTCACCTCTTCCACAGCAAAGATCATGGTCTGGAGCCAGCGGTACGCACGCTGGTTGAAACTGGAGCAGGGGAGCAAGATGGAGGGAAGGGAGGAAGAAGAAAATAGTTCTGGGTTAAAGGACCTAGATTTGCACAACTGCAAAGAGGGCGATTGAATCATTTCACAGACGACTCTTCAAAAACAATTACATTTGCTTTTACAAACCACTTACATGGTACAGTTAGTGTTGCTGCGCTTGCTCCTAAACTCTAGCTCAGGTTCTGGAGCTTCCACATGGATGGGGAACAGGCCCCCGATCACCACGTCCCCTGCCCGATATACACTTCCGGTCACAGGCTTAGCCAACAGCCGGCAGGCCCCCCCTCCTGACAGCCCCAGGACCAGCCGAGGGAGAAAGGCCAGCAACCACAGCCAGCCAGAGAGCCACATCACCTGGGGAGAGGACAGACGGAGAACCATCACATGGAGCTGAGAAAAGAAGACACACTTAAAGGATGGACAGTGATCAGACACAGTAAGATAAAACATCTATTCTCACTGTACATTTCTATTATGTTCATGAAATTATACTTCACCAGCTCCAGCCACCTGAAAAAACATTTTGAATTGGTAAACAGATTAATAAGAGAGAGAGAGAGCAGAGAGAAAGAGAGGGAAACTCAGAGGAGACAGAAATGTTCCTGGGCATCCTCTTTCCAGAGAGAAGGGGAGAGGAAGAAAGGAGAGACAGCCAGGTATCACTGATATAGGGAGAAATTAGCCCGCGGCTAAATAATCCATGGCCACCATGGGGCACAGTGAGACACAGATGAGACAGGGAGGGCAGGGCATTCTATGGGAAGGGGTGGGGTAATTGGGGAGAAGCCATGTGTGGGCGTGTTGTAATAACGTGGGTTAGTGGCCTTCTGGAACCACGTTGCGTTACTCTTCTTTTACAATTCCTGTTGTGGAACGAGAGTAACAAAGAATGTCCGTCTCCACCGACGAAGTGGCTTCTGTCAAGGTTGGGTTTTATATCTTAATCAGTTTGCTGACTCCAATAAACAAGCATCAAAATAAATCATGAAAAGTAATACGTAGATGATAATAATAAAACATTTACAGTGTATTGTATACAAACAAGGAAAGACAGAATAACTACAGTTGTTTCTAAACAATGTATTTTATTATTTTTCAATAATAATGCATTTACAACAGACTAACTTTTGGACAAAGCAGGCTATAATATTTAGATGTTTTTGACAAAATAAAGGACCTTGAGGTAACTTGTAAGATATGAGACAAAGTGTACATTAACTTATTTTAGCATTAGAAGATTTATATGTAAAATTCACAGACCTCAATGAAGTCACTAAAAGCAATAGCAAAGTATTATCATACAGAAGGCCTTGATGTTATTTGGCCATCATCTGTTTCTTGGTGTTCCTCTCAGGCCTCAGCAGGATGATGTAACACTTTGGAGCGAAGATGCAGGCCAGAAGTCCGTAACTGGAGGCCAGGATGGCAAAAATCTCCACGGCAACCGTGTACTTCCCCGGAGAGCTGATGTAGGCGGGGACGAACGAGACCCACACGGCGCAGAAGATCAGCATGCTAAAGGTGATGAGCTTGGCCTCGTTGAAGTTGTCCGGGAGTTTCCTGGCCAGGAAGGCCAGGAGAAGGCAGAGGGAGGCCAGCAGGCCGATGTATCCCAGGACCAGGGAGAAGCCTGCAATGGAGCCCACAGCACACTCCAACAAGATCTTGGGCCCCTGGTCTCCTCTGATGCCCCTTTCTGTAGGCCGAGGGGGTGCCAGGCACAGCCACAACACACAGATCAGCACCTGGAAACAGAAAGCCTTCAGTTTATAACCCTGAAGCTACTGCTTGGTGTACCATTAGTTCATTACATTGTAAGCTTGTCAGGCCCACCTGTATCAGCGTGCAGAGAGAGATGCCCAGCCTCTGCTGGTTGGGACCCAGGTACCGCATCAGGTTCACTCCAGGGAGGGTCGAGCGGAAGGCCACCAGAACCACCACGGTTCTGCTCAGCAGGCAGGAGAGGCACAGCACAAAGCTGATCCCAAACAGGGTGTGTCTCAGCATGCAGGACCAAGGCCTGGGCTGACCAATGAACGCCAGTGCACACAGGAAGCAGAGCTTGAGTGACAGCAGAAGCAGGAAGCTCAGCTCTGAGTTGTTGGCCCGGACCTAAAGAGATTAATAAATACAAAAACATTATACAGGAAACTTAATGTTGTAGACTACAAATATGTAATAGCATTGTAGCATGTTCTAAATCCCCCAGTGTACTCGTACCAGTGGCGTGTGTCGGTGACAAATAAAAGTAATCAAGGTTGCGGCTGTTAGTGTTGCCCCGATAACAGAGATGACGAACAGGATGATTCCCATGCTGTCGCTGAGGGACAGGAAGTCCACCTGCTGGGGGATGCAGTCAGTGTGGTCTGGGCTGGACCAGAACCTCTCAGGACACCGGCTGCACTCCACCGACCCTGAGAGGGAAGGGCCCGAGTCGGGAGAAGAGGTCAGTTCTGATTGGAATCAGAGTCATTAAGAATCAGAGTCAGTCAGTATCAGAATTGGAATCTAGAATAACATTCCCAGTCAGAATCAGTCAGTTTGAATCATAGTATCAGGATCAAGTCCGGATCAGAATCGATTATTATCAGAATTGGAATCTAGAATTAGAATCCTGGTCAATCTCGGGTACCTGTCTCTCTGCTGACCTCCCCCTCTGAGCAGGGCAGACAGTCGAAGCAGCAGATTGGTCGGCCCTTCTGTGCCGCCTTCCAGGTGCCAGGGGGGCAGGGAGTGCTGCACACAGACACGGGCACCTGGGGGAGTGTCCTGGCATCATTAGCATGCTAGCATAGCATATCCTAGCATCATTAGCAATTCTAGCATAGCATATCCTAGCATAATTTTCCTAGCTTCACACATCCTGGGATCATTAGTAAAGAGATTATCAAATATCCTGATATCGGTAGCAATGTTACCAAATTCCTAAGTTCATAGACTTGCAAATATTTTAGTGGACAATATATATACTAAGATACTACCAAAATGTTACAAAATACCACAGCACTCTTCCTTTTGCAAACATTTTTATTAACTTGAGTCTTACCTTACGTCCACTCCCAGCACCCCACATCACTCTCTCAATTTCCAGGTCAAACTGGCCCCCCGATCCTTCAGATGACACAAAATGTCCGACAGTTGCAAACTCCATCCCACCCTGTGGGGTCACGTGCCAGTTGATGATGTCATAGGAAGCAGGTGGATCTCCATTCTGGTCGAAGTGGACGGGGTCACCCACATGTGTGGTGAAGTTCACACCTCTCAGGTACTGAACAATCTGTAAGAGAGCAAACAACTCCCATTTTACTGTATTTGGTTGCTAATCATGACAATAGATCAGAATAAAATAGGATAGAATAATCCCTGAAAGAATAATAATCCCTTTGATGACGTGTTTCTAAATCCTTATTCAGTATGATGTTAAAGGTCAGCTCACGTCTTTGGGCTGCAGGCGCTGGAGGTTGGGACACTGGTCTCCAGGAGGGCAGGCCAGCATGCCATGCAGAGCGTGGGCGATGGCGTACACTGCCTTGTACACGTTATAGGTGGCCCTCAGCTGTGACACATCCGCGTACATACTCTGCCCCTCCACTGGGTTTAAAACGATCACAGAATTACACAAAAACATGGTTAACAGTGACGGTCAATATGACAAACAAGTATGACAATGCAATGCTTCATTTTGTGACGATCAACACAGTCGTTTTTTTCCTGTAACAGCTACACTGACCTATGACCTCTGACCCTGAACACAGCCGAGCAGTGCCCTGACCGGCCTCCAAAGAACACCCAAACAGTCCTTCCCACAATTCCCTGAGGAAGGGGTCGTGATGTGGCGAGGGCCCGTCTGGCGTCAGCCGTGTCAGGAAGGCTCCCAGCCCAGGGATAGTGGCCCTCCGGACGGCAAACCCGATGGTGCCAGCCAGGGTTGGGAGGTTCTCGGGGACAGAGAGGCTGGTCTCAGAGACCCAGGCCTCGGTAGCGATCCACTGCTTGTCTGTGATGTTCCGACGCATCACTTCCTTCACGAGAGCCTGCAGGCAAACAGGAAGAGAGAAGTGACAACTGTCTGAAATCCCCATCTGACGTTTCCAGTCAATCAAAAACATGATATCCCCTCCATCAAGAAGGCAATTAGTATTGTGTATACTAATGTGTATGCTATGTTAACCTGAGATTTTAAGAGATAACAAAAATATTCAACATTTATGAATAAACATTTTATATAAATTACTGTTTGCATCTCCACAAATGTGGAACCTACCGTACATGTAACATATGCTAAAGAGACCAGATATTCTTCAGATTCATATATGGCAACAATACAAGATAATGCTGCAAGTGGAATCATATTAATTATGAGTATCTGAGACAGACCTGTATTGAAAAAGGCTCACCTGTGCATACTGGGGGATGGCAAACACAATCACAACCGTGGCAGAGGACCTCTGGATGTTGTCAACCACCCGACTGATCCTGCTCTGGGATTGGACCTTAGGGGAGAAGAAAATGATGATTACAGAGAGAGAGAGACTGAAGAGAAGTGAGACAGAGAAACTGATGAGAGAGAAAAAAGAGAGAGAAGCAGGCACAGATACGAAATCAAAACCAGACAGAAACAGATACCTACGACTCTCAGAGAGAGAGAGAGAGAGAGAGAGAGAGAGAGAGAGAGAGAGAGAGAGAGAGAGAGAGAGAAAGAGAGAAAGAGAGAAAGCCATACAGATGGATGAACAGACACAGACTTGTTTAGAATACCTTGGGGATGACCTCAGAGTAGGAGACACACACTCCAGAGCCCCTCAGCTCCTGCAGCAGCATTTGGACCCCGTACTTCCCGTAGTCATCGTCCCCAGACACCAGGCCCACCCAGGTCCAGCCAAGCCGGGACAGAAGTGAGGCCATGGCCCGCGCCTGGAAGGCATCGCTGGGAACAGTCCTGAAGAAGGAGGGGTACTTCCTGCTGTCACTCAAACACGCACAGGACGCAAAGTAGCTCACCTGGGGGTAAAGGAGAAAGAGGGGCAGAAAGAGAGACAAACAAGTAATAAAGACAGGTTAAAATGTTTCTGGAAACACAGTTGTAATCTTTAGAGAGAATCAGTTTCTTTGCACAGCATCCCAGCAAATTTGGGAGGGGTAAGAAGAAAGAGTATTCATCCATAGACAGAGCCTCTCTGCCTACCATGGGCAGGGTAAACACTCCCAGGGTCTGTGCCACCACGATGGAGGCTGAGGAGCGGGCGTCTCCGATGATGACTGGCACCTCGGGGGTTGTGCCACAGTTTGTGCCTGATATGGAGTCTTTCTGCCCGGTCACCATGCCCAGGGCTGCCCCCAGGGTGGTGCCCTCGGCCAGGCAGGTGTCTGAGGCCAGGTACCCCAGTCTGAGCCCAGGGAGGAGGCTAGGGTTACGGTTCACCTCCTCCACAGCAAAGATCATGGTCTGGAGCCAGCGGTACGCACGCTGGTAGAAACTGAAGCAGGGGAGCAAGATGGAGGGAGGGGAGGGAAAAGAGTTCTGGGTTAAAGTATATGGAAAATAGGGAAGACATTTTAACGGGAAAGAAAAACGAATGCGAAGAACAGAAATTGGGACAATTTCACACATTACTTTGATAAACAATTATATACATTTCATTTACAAACCACTTACATGGTACAGTTAGCATTGCTTTGCTTGTTCCTAAACTCTAGCTCAGATTCTGGAGCTTCCACATGGATGGGGAACAGGCCCCCGATCACCACGTCCCCTGCCCGATATACACTTCCGGACACAGGCTTAGCCAACAGCTGGCAGGCCCCCCCTCCTGACAGCCCCAGGACCAGCCGAGGGAGGCAGGCCAGCAACCACAGCCAGCCAGAGAGCCACATCACCTGGGGAGAGGACCGATGGAGAACCATCACATGGAGCTGAGAAAAGAAGACCAACTTAAAGGATGGACAGTGAGCAGACACAGTAAGATAAACAGTATTCTCACTGTACATTTCTATTATGTTCATGAAATTATACTTCACCAGCTCCAGCCACCTGAAAAAAACATTTCGAATTGGTAAACAGATAAATAAGAGAGAGAGAGCAGAGAAAGAGAAGGAAACTCAGAGGAGACAGAAATTTTCCTGGGCATCCTCTTTCCAGAGAGAAGGGGAGAGGAAGAAAGAAGACAGCCAGGGTATCACTGATATAGGAAGAAATTAGCCCGCGGCTAAATAATCCATGGCCACCATGGGGCACATGGGGCACAGTGAGACACAGATGAGACAGGGAGGGCAGGGCATTCTATGGGAAGGGGTGTGGTAATTGGGGGGAAGCCATGTGAGCGTGTTGTAATAACGTGGGTTAGTGGCCTTCTGGAACCACGTTGCGTTACTCTTCTTTTACAATTCCTGTTGTGGAACGAGAGTAACAAAGAATGTCCGTCTCCACCGACGACGTGGCTTCTGTCAAGGTTGGGTTTTATATCTTAATCAGTTTGCTGATTTGAGCCGCAGTAACAGCAGACCAAAAAATTTGTAACAGACGTGGTCTTGCAAGTTCCATCAGAGGCACTCTTGCTCCGACTGGGAGTCGATCCAGCCACCTCTGACTTCCCTAGCGCCACCACTACCAACTACGCCAAAGAAAAGCTAGCGAATTGTTGACGCAGGTGGCCTCTCACATACTTGAGGGGGAGTGAGTTTCACCTTTACACACTGGCTACACCGACATACCTGAAAGACTCCAATAAACATGCATCAAAATAAATCATGAAAAGTAATACGTAGATGATAATAATTCAATGTAAGATGAATAAGGGGATATAAAATAAGACTTGATCTAGAGGTTAGCATTTACATTTAATTTTGCAGTGTACTGTAGACAGACAAGGAAAGCCAGAATAACTACAGTTGTTTCTAAACACTGTCTTTTAATATTATTCAATAGTTTTGCATATACAACAGACACACTTTTGGACATAGCAGGCTATAATATTTAGATGTTTTTGATAAAATAAAGGACCTTGAGGTGACTCGAAATATATGAGACAAAGTGTACATTAACTTATTTTAGCATTAGAAGATTTTTCTGTAAAATTCACAGACCTCAATGGAGTCACTAAAAGCAATAGCAAAGTATTATCATACAGAAGGCCTTGATGTTATTTGGCCATCATCTGTTTCTTGGTGTTCCTCTCAGGCCTCAGCAGGATGATGTAACACTTTGGGGCGAAGATGCAGATCAGAACTCCGTAACTGGAGGCCAGGATGGCAAAGATCTCCACGGCAACCGTGAACTTCCCTGGAGAGCTGACGTAGGCGGGGACGAAGGCCACCCACACGGCGCAGAAGATCAGCATGCTGAAGGTGATGAGCTTGGCCTCGTTGAAGTTGTCCGGGAGTTTCCTGGCCAGGAAGGCCAGGAGGAGGCAGAGGGAGGCCAGCAGGCCGATGTATCCCAAGACCAGGGAGAAGCCCGCCACAGAGCCCACAGCACACTCCAACAAGATCTTGGGCCCCTGGTCTCCTCTGATGCCCCTTTCTGTAGGCCGAGGGGGGGCCAGGCACAGCCACAACACACAGATCAGCACCTGGGAACAGAAAGCCTTCAGTTTATAACCCTGAAGCCACTGCTTGGTGTACCATTAGTTTATTACATTGTAAGCTTGTCAGGCCCACCTGTACCAGCGTGCAGAGAGAGATGCCCAGCCTCTGCTGGTTGGGACCCAGGTACCGCATCAGGTTATCTCCAGGGAGGGTGGCGCGGAAGGCCACCAGAACCACCACGGTTCTGCTCAGCAGGCAGGAGAGGCACAGCACGAAGCTGATCCCAAACAGGGTGTGTCTCAGCATGCAGGACCAAGGCCTGGGCTGACCAATGAACGCCAGCGCACACAGGAAGCAGAGCTTGAGTGACAGCAGAAGCAGGAAGCTCAGCTCTGAGTTGTTGGCCCTGACCTAAAGAGATTAATAAATACAAAAACATTATACAGGAAACGTAATTTTTTAAGACTACAAATATGTAACAGCAGTGTAGCATGTTCTAGATCCCCCAGTGTACTCGTACCAGTGGCGTGTGTCGGTGACAAATAAAAGTAATCAAGGTTGCGGCTGTTAGTGTTGCCCCGACAACAGAGATGACAGATAGGACGATTCCCATGCTGTCACTGAGGGACAGGAAGTCCACCTGCTGGGGGATGCACTCAGTGTGGTCTGGGCTGGACCAGAACCTCTCAGGACACCGGCTGCACTCCACCGACCCTGAGAGGGAAGGGCCCGAGTTAGGAGAAGAGGTCAGTTCTGATTGGAATCAGAGTCACTTATCAGTCAGTCAGTATTAGAATCGGAATTAGAATTCAAGGCAATCCCAGGTACCTGTCTCTCTGCTGACCTCCCCCGCTGAGCAGGGCAGACAGTCGAAGCAGCAGATTGGTCGGCCCTTCTGTGCCGCCTTCCAGGTGCCAGGAGGGCAGGGAGTGCTGCACACAGACACGGGCACCTGGGGGAGTGTCCTGGCATCATTAACAATGATAGCATATCTGCACATCATTAGCAATTCCAGCATAGCATCCTAGCATCATTAGCAATGCTAGCATCATATATCCTGTTATTGTTAGCCAATGCCATTATCACTAATCCTGGCATATTGCTAGCATCATACAGTATACACTGGCATAATTTGCTAAACTTATATACCGGCATTATTAGTGTGGCACACTGGATATGTATGTAATTGCCCACTTGGCTTAAATGTAGCATTTTTTATGTGAGTAACAAAGTGGACGACATCACCGCGGTTATAAAATCAGTGGCCTCGCGCTGCGTAACGTCAGCGTTCCTCAGTTGGCGGTTAACATCTAACCTGAGAAGCCACTAGCGAGCAGCCGACTCCTTACTTTCATTATTCTTTCAGGTCGGTAAACGTCACACAATCGTTCATACAGTTGTAATTCGTTTTGTATAGTCTATCTTTATATTGTAGCACATGTACATTGTAGTGTATTAGCTCTAGCTGGCTTTGCTCTAGCTTAGTATTTTAAAGTAGGGAGCGAGTTAGCACTAGCTTGTAGGTTGTTGTCAAACTACACTTGTCAAACCATGTCGAAGGGAGTCACTGAAACGTTTGTCTGACTCGACTGATACATATATTAATGTTAAAGCTATAGTGTTTTTTGTAGTTAACATTTTCTGTTGTTGTAATCAAATATAATCAAATGTACACGGTAGAGCCAGGGCGCTAATCGCTAGAAAGCAGTTTATCGTTTCCAAGGAAACCACAGCTCACAGGTTGTAAAGGTGGAATACAGCAAGGAGGATATCTGATTTTTAGCTCGAGACAACTCTGTTGAAATATGCGTCTCGTCCATCAATTGTATATAGCGGGATGTTATCCCTAACTTTTAAACTCATTTTTCCATAAACAACAATACACAAAAAAGTTTAAATATATGATCAAATACTATTATTTGATTTACAGAACCACGTCATATGCTTTTAACAGTAACCTCTTCCAGATATTTTAGTTGACAAAAACACTACTTCACCTTTGCGCATATTTTTTCAAAATGTCCTTGAATCTTACCTCACGTCCACTCCCACCACCCCACATAACTCTCTCGATTTCCAGGTGAAACTGGCCCCCCCGATCCCTCCGATGTCAAAAAATGTCCGACAGTAGCAAATTCCGCCCCACCCTGCGTGGTCACGTGCCAGTTGATGATGTCATAGTAAGCAGGTGGATCTCCATTCTGGTCGAAGTGGACGGGGTCACCCACATGTGTGGTGAAGTTCACACCTCTCAGGTACTGAACAATCTGTAAAAGAGCAAACAACTCCCGTTTTACAGTATGAAAATAGATCAGAATAAAATAGGAACGAATAATTTGGATTAATAATCCCTTAAAGAATAATAATCCCTTCGATGACGTGTTTCTAAATCCTTATTCAGTATGATGTTAAAGGTCAGCTCACGTCTTTGGGCTCCAGGCGCTGGAGGTCGGGACACTGGTCTCCAGGAGGGCAGGCCAGCATGCCATGCAGAGCGTGGGCGATGGCGTACACTGCCTTGTACACGTTATAGGTGCCCCTCAGCTGTGACACGTCCGCGTACTGACTCTCCCCCTCCACTGGGTTTGACAAATTGAAACAAGCAGATTTACATGAAAATAATGCAAAGTGAGTCAATCGACACCTTCATTGTTATGAACAAGACCGTTTTCCTGTAACAGCTACACTGACCTATGACCTCTGACCCTGAACACAGCCGAGCAGTGCCCTGACCGGCCTCCAAAGAACACCCAAACAGCTCTTCCCACAATTCCCTGAGGAAGGGGTCGTGATGTGGCGAGGGCCCACCTGGCCTCAGCTGGGCCAGGAAGGCTCCCAGCCCAGGGATAGGGGCCCTCCGGAGGGCAAACCCGATGGTGCCCACCAGCGAGGGCAGGTTCTCGGGGACTGAGAGGCTGGTGAAGGTGACCCAGGCCTCGCTAGCGATCCACTGCTTATCTGTGATGTTCTGACGCACTACTTCCCTCAGGAGAGCCTGCAGGCAAAGAAACAGGAAGAGCGAAGTGACAACTGTCTGAAATACCGATCTGAAGTTTTCAGTAAATCAAAAACATCATATCCCCTGCATCAAGAAGGTAATTAGTAATGTGTATACTAATGTGTATACTATGTTAACCTAAGATTTTAAGAGATATATTGAAAGAAAAAATCAATATATTCACATTTCAATTTTAATAAATATATAAAATATTTGATATTTATGAATATACATTTTATATACATTCTGTTAAAGCGTGTTTGCATCGGTCTCCCTTCCACATATGTGGAACCTACTGTACAACTAACATGTGCTAAAGAGACCAGATATTCTTCCTATGCATGTATTTACAGTACTGGTACTGTACATTTACATTTAGTTATTTAGCAGACGCTCTTATCCAGAGTAAGTACAGGGACATTCCCTTGAGGCAAGTAGGGTGAAGTGCCTTGCCCAAGGATACAACGTCATGTGGCACGGCTGGGAATCGAACGGGCAACCTTCTGATTAATAGCCCGATTCCCTAACATGCTCAGCCATCTGATGGCAACAATACAAGATAATGCTGCAAGTGG
>CAEFZP010005864.1:0-134753 GCA_903064625.1 Mallotus villosus | reverse complement strand
AGACACAGTAAGATAAAACAATATATTCTCACTGTACATGTCTTCTCTGTTCATGAAATTATACTCCAACAGCTTCACCGAACTAAAAAGATGAAAATGTATTATAGTTAGTAAATCGGTAAAGAGAGAGAAAGAGAGAGAGATAGAGAAAGAGATGGAGAACGAGAGATAGAAAGACAGAGACACAGACGTGTTTCTGGGCATCCTCCTTCCAGAGAGAAAGGGAGAGAGAATTAGAGGAGATGGCAGGTACACCCCTGATATAGGAAGAAATTATCCTGCGGCTAAATGTCCCACAGTGAGATACAGACCAGACAGTGAGGGCAGGGCAGTCAGAAAAAGGGGTTGGGTGATTGGGGAGAAGCCATGTGAGCTTGTTGTAAAAATGTCAGCCAATGGTCTTCCGAGAGCGTTGTGTAACTGTTACTCCTACTATTCATGATGTCTGAATTGTGAGAGAAAGAAGTCCGTTGCTTCCAACAATGTGGCTTCTTTTTAGATTCTGAAGTTTATGTATCGTCAGTCAGCTGAGTGGAGAGACACCGTATGAGAAATACCATTTTTATTTTGTGGAATAAAAGATCAAAGACCTAGAAATTAGTTTTGGACACCATTCTCTACCACGGGTGCAGACTGCATGTGGTTGCCCTTTGTGAGAGAAAGATATGAAAATGAGAAGAGAAACAGGAAGGAATGAATCAAGCTGTTGAAGTACTTAGTGTGCTACGAGTAAATTAGTTTGTTTATCTTCACAATTCTGTTTTGACGAATATCGAATGTGTCAAAGTCACACGCCGTAACAGCTTTCACCTCAGGATACTCGCTCATTTCCTCTCATATTCGCTCATTTCCTCTCCCTTCGTCCATACGCTCCCTCTCTTCTTCTGTATTTCCCCCGTGTCTCTCTCCCTGTCACCTCTTCACCTCAGCGGGAACCAAAACAGATCAATCAGGGTCGGCTAATCAATGTTCGCTCCGCAGCTGGGCCGAGCTGGAAGCCTGGCAGAGCTTATTGTTTGTTATGCTTGGGACCACCTGCAACACTGTTTGTGTGAACCACCCCAGAGGACCAAAGAGAGAAAGTTGAGCTGAAATTGTTTTTTACCATTTTACATAACATCCCCTATATCATATTGTACACTTAACGCATATATGCCCCAAAAATACAACAAATGTATTTGTATTTTTATATCGAAATCCAATCCTTTTTCTTCCTGTAAAACAACATTTGAGCATAGGTAAGGTTGTATAAACCAATTTCAAACAATGATACCGAGACATCCACCCATCAATCAATATTCAACTTTTTGTTGCACAGAGCTAATTCTTTAGTTAGCTAGCTAGCAACAGTATGATGTTTTTGGGTGTCCCACCAAGACGTATCCCATTTACCAAATGTGAATTTTGTTACAAAGGATTGGTCACAGCTGACCAATCACAGTTGACCAATCCGTTGTCATGTGGAAAATCAGACACACAACAGCACCCTCATGTGGTTAGAAGTAAGAATTGCACCTAAAGGTTGCTCTTTTAATGTGTACATTTTGCTGACATTTAAATCCAAAGCAACATGCAGGGTGAAGTCTTAGCCTGTAACCTCTTGATTTGCAGTAAACTCTAAAAACACTCTACCACCACATCATAGCTATGCCCTATCCTCTCTCTTTAATGGAGTTAATCACACCACATACACAACATTCAATACTATGCTTTTACAATCTAAATGATTGCATTATATATATTTTTCATGTTATGCATTAACTATACAACACTATACAGATACATACATTGTAAGCGGCTAAAGATTACTGGTTCTAGAACACCAAAGTTCTGGTCATAAATATTTTCCCAGCATGAGAAAAAGGCAAGCCTTTGAGTGTAGTTTTATATATTTTTCTCAGTTTGAGGGTTAGCGAAATAGACTAGAACCTCTTGTCCGCTGTGGTCATGATGTGTCTCTTGGTGTTCCTCTCAGGTCTCAGCAGGATGATGTAACACTTTGGGGCGAAGATGCAGGCCAGAAGTCCGTAACTGGAGGCCAGGATGGCAAATATCTCCACGGCAACCGTGTACTTCCCCGGAGAGCTGACGTAGGCGGGGACGAACGCCACCCACACGGCGCAGAAGATCAGCATGCTGAAGGTGATGAGCTTGGCCTCGTTGAAGTTGTCTGGAAGTTTCCTGGCTAGAAAGGCCAGGAAGAGGCAGAGGGAGGCCAGCAGGCCGATGTATCCCAGGACCAGGGAGAAGCCCAGGGCCGAGCCCTCATCACAGAGCAGGATGATCTGGCCATTCTCATGGCTCATCAGTCTGTGAGGGGTGGGAGGGGCCACAGCCAGCCACACAACACAGATCACCACCTGGGCCGCAAAGGAGGACAGGACAATCAACACTAATCTGGGTGTGAATAGTTGAATTAACAAAGTCGCACTTGATTACTTGTTTCTGAAAGATACTCCTTGAAGTTTCCTACCTGTACCAGTGTGCACATGAGGATGATGGCTCGTTGCTGTGGAGGGCCAAACCATTTCATGACATCACTTCCTGGAAGTGTGGCCCTGAAGGCCATCAGCACCACTATAGTCTTCCCCAGCACACAAGAGATGCAGAGGACAAAGGTGATCCCAAACGCCGTGTGGCGCAGCATACAGGACCACTCAGAGGGCCGGCCGATGAAGGTGAGAGAACACAGGAAACACAGAGTCAGGGAGAAGAGGAGCAGGAAGCTGAGCTCTGAGTTGTTGGCCCTGACGACGGGCGTCTGTCTGTGGCAGGCGAATATGAGGAGGACCACAGTGGTGCAGAAGGACCCTGTCAGAGCCAGTGCCAGCAGCGTGACGCCCATGGTGTCCCTGAAGGACAGGAAGTCCACCTGCCTGGGGATGCAGGCGGTACGGTCAGGGTTGGACCAGAACTCTGGCAGGCAGCGCACGCACTCTATAGCATCTGGGGAAGCAAGAACCAGCGGTCAGACCACGGTTGCTACTGTCTGTGGGTTATCGTGGTGTTTAGTATTTCACAACGCTGCTTTGCAAGTTGTCTGAAATCCAAGCTTGCTTCCCTCCCTCTCTCTGAGATAGGAGAGCCAGGTTTGAGGAGGGACATTGTGGGTTGTTATCTACACAGCTACTACCAATCTAGAGGAGGGAAGACATTTGGACTAGAAGAACTGCTATTCCGATGTCACCTGTCTCTTTACTCAGTAGTAATACACAATCCTTTTCTGGCATACTAAATGGTAGTATGGGTATTAGAACATAACCTTTTCCCCGGCATCCTCTGTTGTGCAGAACACACAGTCTCACCTGTCTCATTGCTAATCTCCCCTACTGTGCAGACCACACAGTCTCACCTGTCTCATTGCTAATCTCCCCTGCTGTGCAGACCACACAGTCAAAGCAGCATACAGGCAGGTTGGGCTTGATGGCCTTCCTGGTTCCTGGGAGGCAGCTGGAGCTACACACGGAGAGGGGAGCCTGACAGGCAGGGAGAATACCAACTACAGAGGTCAGAGGTCACCAATAGAGAGAGGTCAGAGACACGACACAACACAACGAGAAATCCTCATAGAACTCAAAAAACTGTGGTCTGGTTGCTGCTCCAGACCATTAGAGAGGGTCTTACTGTGGTCTGGTTGCTGCTCCAGACCATTAGAGAGGGTCTTACTGTGGTCTGGTTGCTGCTCCAGACCATTAGAGAGGGTCTTACTGTGGTCTGGTTGCTGCTCCAGACCATTAGAGAGGGTCTTACTGTGGTCTGGTTGCTGCTCCAGACCATTAGAGAGGGTCTTACTGTGGTCTGGTTGCTGCTCCAGACGATGTCCGTCTCCTGGATCTGCAGATTTCTCCTGCCCACGCTGACGGTCTGGTCGAACCTTCCCACCGTCACAAACTCCACCTGGCCATCGGCCCGCGCCTGCCAGCTCACCAGGTCGTACATGGCTACGGGGTCCCCGTTCTCGTCAAACTTGGTCTCATCGTTGAACGCGTTGGTGTAGTGCACCTGCTTCAGGTAATGCAGCAGCTAGGAACAATTCAAAAGGACGGAATGGGTTAAGCTCAGTGATTAGAGCAGAGTGCGAATTATACAATGACAATCCCCGGAATTTGCCCTGGGTTAGAGTATTTGCCTGCAGATCAAGACGTTAAAGGTCCATATCCCACCCTGTGCAGAATGTCGTTTTGGATAGACGATTCTTTTCCAGTCCCATTCCTGCCTACCTGCCAGGGCTGAAAGCTGTCTGTGTCTGGACAGGCCTGCAGAGGAACTGGCCCACGGCCAGCCTCACATCCCCTCAGGTCGTGCAGAGCGTGGGCGATAGCGTACACAGCCCTGTACACGTTATAGGAGATCCTCAGCTGTGACACGTCGGAGTAGATGTTCTTCACACTGCCCAGGTTCTCCTCACCTGAACACGAAGGGACGATGGACCCTGTCGAGGAATGGACAGATCAACCCAGCGATTATACCTGGATTTTTGAGGTCACGTTCCGATTAAAAATCGATTCAGGATTTTTCACAAAAAAATTAAAAATATATAGCTTTTTGAAATTTGTGAATTGCTAGAAGACTGAATCGCGATTTGTGAATCGATTTTTCCCCCACCCCTAGTAGACCCCCACCCTAGCCCCCACTCTCACCCTGGCTCAGGCTGCAGCCAAACACAGCCTCCCAGAAGGGCCTGAGGAAGGGGTCCAGCGCGGCCTCTGGGCTGGACGGATGCAGGCGGAGCAGGAAGTCCTGGAGGCCGGGGATGTGCGCCCGGCGGATGGCGAAGCCCATGGAGCCCAGTAGAATGGGCCGGTAACGGGGTGGCATGGAGAGGACAGAGGCCGTGCTCCAAGCCTCGCTGGCCAGCCACTGGACCCCCGTCAGCCCCTGTCTGGAGACAGACTTTACTCTAACAACACGCTTATGGATCCAGTAAATAATTGCCGAAATATTGTCAGAATATGGTAGAATCGAGAACTCAATGAGCTACTGTTCAGTGATGAAATGCACTGTGGTATTGTAGTTGAGATGTCGTGGTTAAAATACAGAAGCCATCCTTAGCTCTGAACTCTAAAATGCAGTTTGAAATGTGCACTTCTAATCCTTGATTATCGACTGTGGGTGTGTGCTAAACAAATAAAATATCCTAAATATATATTAAACAACAGGCTGACCTGAGCACCTCGTCGAACAGAGCTCCAGCATCCTGCTCCAGGGCGAACACCAGGACCACCCCAGCCTTGGAGGCTCGTATGCCAGCCACGATGGCAGCCATGGCAGCCTCTTCATGGTTCTTGGGTATGATTTCATGCAGAGCCACACAAGCCCCCAGCTTCTGTACCTGGTCAGGTGGATGGTCGTTAAAAACATCTATGTTCTGAGATGTAAACATTTTTGTGGCGGAAGAGTATGGAGTCAAAGGTTTAATATGATTGGCTGTTAAAAAGATCGAGTTATTCATCCAAATATTCATGCAAATATTCATTTGTCAATATCAGCAGTTTATTATGCAAAAATCTCTATATTTTTTGTATACATTTTGGAAGATGGCAGAGGAGTAAGTTAAACATGTTTATCACAGCATCTGAGACTTGTTAGTGCGAGAGGATCACCACCCACCTGCTGAGCGAAGATGTGGGCTCCTCCTCTCCCGTACGCGTCATCACCAGCGACCACGCCCACCCAGGTCCAGCCGAAGTGTTGGACAAGCTGCACCAGAGCATCTACCTGGAGGGAGAGAGGGGGAGGGAGCGAGAGATGGAAAGAGGGGGAGGATAGAGAGAGATGGAGAGAGAGAGGGGGTGGAGAGAGAGGAGAGAAAGTCACAGAACTCAGATAGACAAGGACACAGACAGACAATGAGACTATAACCAGTGACTATGACTTATTAGACAATAACGAATATTTAAAATGGTTTGGATTTTAAAAAGTTCCAGCCCATGAGTGGAACTAACCTGTGACTATACAAATACTTATGTACAAAGACATTTTACATAATGTGTGTTAAATTATATGTAAAATTGTGAAGTACACAGATATCCATAAAGACAAAACAGTAGGTGTGTCTCTGACCTGGAAGAAGTCGCTAGGCATAGTCCTGAGGAAGGCAGGAAACTGAGTCTTGTCACTCAGACACGCACAGCTGGAGAAATAACTCACCTGGGAGACAAACATTAGCAGGTAGCAAGATAATGTGTGCATTTAAATTCTTCATATCCCAAGGCCAGTTGAGATAGACAACTAGAGATTACCTGCTGCATCTTGCTCCCTTTCTCGCTCCCTCTGTCTTCTCTCATTCCCTCTCCTTCACGCTCTCTCCCCCCCTTCTCTCTCTTTCTCACCCTCTCTATTTCCTCTCTTCCCCTTCTCCCTTTCTTTGTTACCCTTTCCAGGCTGATAAACCAGAACAGGCAGCTCACCTGTGGCACGTGAAACACTCCCAGGAAACGAGCCACAACCAGAGACTGGGTCGACCCTCCGTCTCCAATCACCACGGGAACCGAAACTGAGCAGGTGCCCCCCAGCCCTCCCCCGACCTCCCCTCCGTCCCCCTCCATCAGTTCCATGGCGGCCCTGAGGGCGTGGTAGGGCGTACTGCACGAGTCGTAGATCTTGTAACCCAGGGTTACGCCTGGAAGCAGGCTAGGATTCCTGTTGATCTCCTCGATTGCAAAGATCATCGTCTGCATCCAGCGGAACGTCCGGAAGTTAAACCTGAGGAGGAGAGGGAAAAGGAGGGCGAGGAGAGAAAGAAGGAGGAAGGAGAGAACGGGATGAAACTCCAATGAGAAGCATAAATACATAGTTAACTAAACCATAAGAGCAACCAACAACTGACGAGATCACACAGGATATTCATATCAACCCTGAATGGATATCTACATTGTGTTTCCTAGTTCCCTGATTAGGTATCTAGTGTTTCCCTTAGTTGTTGGCGTCCATGAAAGAGGCCTAGTCTGGGAGGATGGAGATCTGACCCCGTGCAGCGCATGGCAGCAGGCAGGGTGGCGAAGGAGAGGTCCGTCTCCAGAACAGCGTCGTGGAGGGAGAAGAGGCCACCCAGGGTGATGTTTCCTGGCCTTTGGAGCACCGGCAGGGACATGGAGCCAGGGATCAAACTGCATTGCTGAGCCTGGGTCTGGTGGTCCTGGGCCTGGGTCTGGTGGTCCTGGGCCTGGTGGGCCTGGGTCTGGGAGATGAGGACTCCCCAACACAGCAGAACCACAAAACACAGGAAACGAAGCATTGATCCTAAAGACTTCCCAACGATGTCTGCCAAGTCAAACCACAGCACAGAAGCTCACCCATAACCCCTAGCTCAGAAGTAGCGGCTCTTTCAACCTAGCCTCACCCAGAACTGGTGGCGTGCCACTTCTCTTGAGTCCTACCCCAACACACATCACACCAAACTCCCTCCTGTTCCTCTCTAGTCCGTGGGATCACATTTATACCCGCTGACTGGCTGAAACAACCCTCAGGATGTCAGGTCCCAACACCCCTGGGGCATGGGTCAATGGAAAGACAGAAGCCGCCAGTTGCACTGCAAGTAGAGGCAGCAACTGGAAACAGGAATGCACATCTCACCATGATGGAGAGTGACAGGGCTGGTTTTGTTTTGTTCTTTGGCAGGGAGACACTGTTCTGCCTGAGCAGAGAGCAGTGATCCTGCACTGATGTGAAGAGGCAGAAGTTCCTGCTCTCCTCACCTCCCTGCAGACAGGTGCCTGCCAACCACACACTTTCTCTTCCTCTGTACACTCTCTGGCTCCCTTTGTACACATACACACACTTGCTACATATGAAGTTCTGTGTTATGACAGTTTCTGACGGCACCTCTACTTCTCTTTGCCTGTTCTTCTCACTAGCACAGCATCTTGATTCTAGTAGATTTAGGAGAAGGCATACAGCCTCCTGCTACAGCAGGAATATGATACAAATATATACAAAGATTTGCTGTGAGCAATATGGGGTTCAGGAGCAGTTCAGAAGTTGCTAGCTAACTGTTTTTATTTAACATGTATTTGACATTCTAAAAAGCACAACCCAGACTCCAGGTTGGACTTTAAAACAGTGTAATCAGGCTGCTAAAATAACCTTAATTAATCTGATTTCAAAGACTATTAGGAGGGAAGAAACTGTTTCAATGTGTTTTGTTTATAATTAATTGCTTATTAGGCCACAATGTGTGTGACAGTCTGCTTTGGTGCTTGGGAGCAGATCATTAAACCTATAGCCTGCAGCCTATATCAGATAAAGAGATAGTAAGGAATAGGGAGACAGTGAGGGGAACAAAAGGGAGATGGATGAGAGGGAAAGAGAGAAAAGGCTAAAGAGAGAGATAGAGGGAAAGAGAGAAAGAGGGGAGAGAGAGGGAAAGAGAGAGAGATCGAGGTTATACAGGGGGAAAGAGATAGAAAGGGGAGAGGTGTGTTGTACCGCCCCAGGTCACAGTTGGCCCTTTAGACAGTAATGTGTCCCCTGGTGTGATGGAGAGACTCGATGGAGAGAGGCAGGTGTGTTTTGTGTCTCCAGGCTCTAGTTTCTCTTTGCTGGGTTAATGACCCCCCCCCTCCCCCAGACCGCTCAGTGGCTCCTAATAAGACCTCCCAGGATGCACTGCTCTCAGAGGGGACGCAGAGGACTGGAAGGAAAACAACACAGAGGGTGAAAAACATGGACAAGGTCATTGTAGCAAACTCCTCTATTATGTCCACCGAGGATGGAAAAACATGACAAATCTGTTCATGTCCCTAGATTTCAATTAGTTTTAAGAATTATCCACTGAAATCATAGGCATCATCTGTTGAATTCACACAGTATTAGGCCTACCTTGACTGACTGTACTTTTATACACATCTCTGTTGTAGTTAAGTTTACCCTGATACAGGAATCAATCAGCACAACGACGGTGTAGCCTACAGTAGCTAACAAAAACATCCACAGTTGTTTAGGAAGTCAAGTGATGCTAGGGATTGATTTAATACAAGCCAAGGTTACATGCTCTGCTTGTTATGTTCTGTGCTGTCCAGTCCTGTTTTTTTGTTTGTCCAGTCTATGTTCCAGCCAGGTCACATACCCCAACACTACACTCCACATCTTCCAGTTCACCTCCCAACCAGACACACCTGTTACCCATCTACCGTTACCTGCACAGTTCATCTACCCTGGTTTTCCACAGACTCGGTGCCAGTTTGCTGGACATGATGTTAGTTTCCTCCAGGATCACAATGACTCTGACTTGCTGCTCTTGTTGGTTAGCTGTAACTGATTTTAAATTATTGTACTCGCTGTGAAGTAGTTTACTGTTGCTTCCTTTTTTCCACAGGTACACTTGCACTTTTGAGGTCCATGTTGTTTAATTGTAACTTGTTTAACTTCATGCTCTTATGATTCTTCCCTTTGGCACTTATTTTTGGTTTTCACAATGTATGTTTGACTACCTGCAATGTTGGGGATATCTCGTTGTTATGATCAGTGACCTATGCACTTTTGTAAAGCTCTCTCTTGGAAGTCGCTTTGGATAAAAGCGTCTCCTAAATGAATAAATGTAAATGTTTAACGTTACTACTTGATGGTAGTTTTGCCTTGCACTAACCTTGCCTTGCCTTGCACTAGCCTTGCCTTGCAATAACCTGCCTCTGTCTGTGTGCTACAGACACCACCATCTACCACCAACGGCTCCATCCTCACTCCCCCCAGAAAATAATGGCGGGCGAAAATGACTGAGCCGGTGGCAGTAGCAGTAGCCCACGATGTTACAGACCGTAAATGTACGTATCAGCAGTAATTAAACACTACTGATATTAAATGTACTAGCTCTACTAACATGCCATTCTCAGATTAAAGCCAGCGACATGAGTATTTGGTGGAGTTAACAATGTATACCGACAGTTAGCATAACTGAGATTGGCTAGCTACGTAGCTTTAGATTAGCCTGGCTCTGCCCACCTACGTACTTCCGCTCAATTTTGATTTTGCTTCTGTACTAACACGGTCCCATTATGTCGGTAGGTTAGCTTTATCCTTCTGGCTTCAACAAGACCAGCTGTTGCTAACACACTGGTCAAAAGATTGCAGACGCTAGGGATTGATTTAATACAAGCCAAGGTTACATGCTCTGCTTGTTATGTTCTGTGTTGTCCAGTCCTGTTTTTTTGTCTGTCCAGTCTATGTTCCAGGTCACATACCCCAACACGCCGGTCCACATCTTCCAGTTGACTTCCCAACCAGACACACCTGTTGCCCATCTACCGTTTCCTGCACAGTTCATCTACCCTGGTTTCCCCACACTCGTTGCCAGTTCAATGTTACTACTTGACGGTAGGTTTGCCTTGCCTCTCTGTGCCTTGCCTCTGTGTGCCCTGCCTTGCCTCTGTGTGCCTTGCCTTGCCTCTGTGTGCCTTGCCTCTGTGTGCTTTCCCTTAACCCAGGGGTGTCAAACTCAAATACCCAGTGGGCCAAAATGTAAAACCTGAACAAAGTCACGGGCCAACATTGAACAAATTAACCTTTTAAATTGGACCCAAACAAGTTTTGCTTTAACATTGAATATGGAACAAGCATCGCTTATTACCATACAATATATAATTTAATAGTGGAGACATGCAAAATCGAATTTCAAATGAAAAAACACATCAATGGCATTCATTTATTAAATAAATAAAATTTAAATAAAAATGGTATGCCTCTTTTCTATTTGCAGCCTTCTGATTTAAATACCAAAATAAACTTTTTCCACCGGCTAATAATCTTACAAATAAAATGATAATAAATCAATCAACCATTCAAGCCCATGCCTTGTAGCAAGAAAAAGTGCATAAAGAAAACGTTAATTATTGCACACTGGTCTAATCTGATGTGCCCAAGCCAGATACCTGGCATCTCTTCTTGGATGCTAGTTCATCAATGTCTGGGCTCAAGCTCTGAGCTGAAGAAATCCTCAGTATCGAGCGAAGATGTTCATCAGTCAGACGTCTCCTGTGAGTTGTTTTGGTCATCTTCATCGATGAGAAAAGTTGCTCGCATAGATAAGTGCTGCCGAACATGGAGAGCATCTGAGCAGCTTGGGTGCGGAGCTGAGGCATTGTGTCAGGGATGAACCGTGGAAACTGTGCGGCGCCCACAGCATCATACTTTGACTTCAGCGTGTCGTTGCACTGGAGTTCAATCAGCTCCATTTGGATGTTGGTTGGTGCATTTTCCACATCAACTGCGAAGGGATTACTAAGCAGTTCAAACTTGCATTTTTGGGCATCGAAGTCGGCAAATCGCCGGCTAAACTCAGCGGCGAGAACACTGAGTTTTTCAGCAAACTGTGCGCATGGGAACACGGCGGGAGAGATCTGTGCTTTTATGGATTGGCAGCAGGGAAAATGGCAAGGGTTTCCTTGCAGCATCTGATTCTCCCACAGGCACAGTTTAGTTTTGAAGGCCCTCACTGCAGCGTACATGTCTGTGATGATGCGGCCCCGCCCCTGAAGCTGCAGGTTCAGCGCATCGAGATGGCTCGAGATGTCAGAGAAAGGCCAGCTCACACAGGAACTTTTGCTCCCGGAGCTCTGCTGTATCCTTCCCTTTGGTTTCCAGGAATTGACATATTTCCTCACGCAGCTCGAAACATCTGTTCAGTACTTTTCCTCTGCTTAGCCATCTCACCTCTGTGTGATACGGCACGTCTGCGTATTCCGAACCACACTCCTCCAGAAAAGATTTAAACTGGCGGTGATTTGGCTCTTATAAAGTTAACTACCTGTGTTACTGTGGTCATAACATGTTCCATCTTTAGGGCTTTGGCACACAGTGCTTCCTGATGTATGATGCAGTGGTAAACAGTTAGCTCACCTGCACAGTTCTCTTCCCGCATCTTCTCCCGAACCCTGCCCACCAGTCCACTCTTTTTACCGCACATCGCTGGCGCACCATCTGTCGTTAATCCAACGAGTTTATCCCACGGCAGCTTTATTTCAGTTACACATTTGGAAACCTCCTCAAAGATTTCCTTTCCTGTGGTTGTGCCATGCATTGATTTGAATCCCAATAGCTCCTCCGTAACACACAGATTTGAGTCCACTCCACGGATGAAGACTGACAGCTGAGCAGTATCAGATGCGTCGCAGCTCTCATCCACAGCGAGGGAGAACGCAACAAAATCTTTTCCCTTTTCCATCAGCTGGTCATACAGATTGGTGGCAAGATCACATGTGCGATCAGCTACTGTGTTCCTGCTCAGGCTCACGTTTAAAAATGCTTGTTTTTTCTCTGGGCATACGAGGTCACAAACCTTCATCATGCACTTTTTCATGAACTCTCCCTCATTAAAGGGCCGGGCTGATTTTGCGATCTCTGCTGCCACTATATAACTAGCCTTTACAGCAGCCTCGCTTTGTGATGTGGCTTTTTTAAACATATTCTGTTGTGAAACCAAACTTCTTTTCATCTCCTCTACTTTCTGGCTCCTTTGATTAATGTCCAGGTCCTTGTATTTGTCATGGTGTTTCGTTTCATAGTGTCGTCTAATGTTGTACTCCTTACTTACAGCCACGTTGACTCCACAAACAAGACAAACAGGTTTGTCTTTTACATATGTAAACAGATATTCTGCCTCCCACTTGTCCAGAAAGCTCCTGTTTTCTGCCTTTCTTTTCGCCATTTTTGGGAAGGGTTAGCTCGCTGACAGTTGACAGTTGCAGAGGAGAGAGCGTTCCTGGGTCCTGTCCTGATTGGCGCGCGAAAACAGCAGAGCATTATGGGATTCGTAGTATTAGTGGTGAATGCGCTGTATAATACCGGCGGGCCAGCTCTAGTAGTAATTTGGTATTGTCTCGCGGGCCAAATATAATTACCCGCGGGCCAGAGTTTGACACCCATGCCTTAACCTGTCTCTGTGTGCTACAGACACCACCATCTACCATCAACGGCTCCATCCTCACTCCCTCCTACCTGGATTCCACGGACCTCACCATCATTTCCAAGTCTTGACGGTAGGTTTGCCTTGCCTCTGTGCCTTGCCTTGCCTCTGTGTGCCTTACCTTGCCTCTGTGTGCCTTACCTTGCCTCTGTGTGCCTTACCTTGCCTCTGTGTGCCTTGCCTCTGTGCCTTGTGTTATGCGCACGCCCAGTGGCAGGGTGAGAGAGGAGGTTTAGAGGCCTTTCTCTAGGGTAACTTTTAATGTAACACTTTAGTGGCGCGTCGGCCTTGCACCTGGTGGTGATTGGGGAAGGGGAGTGATACTCTCCCGATTGGAGACCCGCTGATTAAGGGGAGGGGTTTATTGTTTTTAAACTCCCGGATGGCGGTAGCAAGGGGGAACCTCCGAAGTGGTCATAGCTACCTCCACCTTGCGATCGACCGGTTGTCCCCAACTTCCTACCACCCACACTCTCTTGGTGTGCCACCGCGCCTTGCACTGTAAGGGATCCACCAAACCTAAACGACCACCAACTGCGTGGGCTGTCCAGGAGCGGGTAAGAGACCTTTTCCTTACTTTTACCACCGGTCGGGGCCCGCCGCTGTTAGCGCTGTGTTTTAGCCTTATTTGGTTCACCTAGACGAACGACGACCGTAACACTTGCCTTGCCTTGCCTCTGTGTGCCTTGCCTCTGTGTGCCTTGCCTTGCCTCTGTGTGCCTTGCCATGCCTCTGTGTGCCTTGCCACATGCTAACCATCTCACTTAGAAGTCAACAAAACAATAATTAAAACTAAATAAGTTTTGATTAATTCATACAAAAGGTCAGGACAGTATGAAAAAATACTGCTCATGAAAATGTTTACATTCATACCTCCAAAACAAGTTTTGTTCAGAAAATGCAGCAGCAGATTTTACATTTAGTCATTTAGCAGACGCTCTTATCCAGAGCGACTTACAGTACAGGGACATTTTCCCAGAGGCAAGTAGCCTTGCCCAAAGGACACAACATCATTTGGCACGGTCGGGGAATCGAACCAACAACATTTTGATTTATTGCCCGACTTATAGCCCGACTCCCTCACCGCTCAGCCATCTGACCCCCCATGTTGAATATGTGATCTGTCTTCTTGGTGGGGGGAGGGTCTAACTATGCATGTGCAGTATGAGTGTCATCACTCTAGCATGTTTCTGATTGGAGGAATAAGACTTGTCCCGTCTCCCCCCCGCCTACAAGGAAGTCAACGTTTGTCAATGGAGCGAGGCCAGACTCTCTGTACAAATAAAATGTACGAGAGTCTGGTTAGGACCTATGGAAGCAAATCGTGACCAAAATTACAATTAGAATGCATTTGCAGAAATGCTTTTTCATTTTAAGAATGTGTATGCATTAAGATGCAATCATCCTATTTGCATTTGAATCATCCTATTTGCATTTGAATTTTCATCAAGTGCTCAATCTTTCACTTAATTAAAATGAAAAAGCTATAGACATTTGAGATTTAATTTTCAAAACATGCCCCAGCAAATGGATACCAAAATTCAATTTGAAATGTAAAATTTGAAAATTCAAATTTGCCGAAACACTTTTTCATTTTAAGAATGTGGCTGCATTATTTGACTCATAAATGAAATGAGTAATCAATCATCCTATTTGCATTTTCTTCTTCAACACTGCACATTTTATGCCATAATCAAAATCTGCTGCGCCGCTCAATGCTTTTTCGTTTTCGTGTTCTGCCTGCAAAGAACTAGCCTGGCTCTGCTTCCTACGTACTTCCACTCAATTTTGATTTAGCTTCTCTACTAGGTCTGGTCAAAGCCTGTTTAAAGGAAAGCCTTGCCACTCATCATTAAGCCCCATTGTACCGAATTTTGTTGCAGTTCCACCAGAGTTCCACTGGGAGTGATCGCGGTCGAGTGCAGAATGAATGGGAGTCTATGGAGCTAAACGGCTAAATTGGTCTCTTTCACCTGATTGTCGTTGAGAAATCTCAGATTTTATTGTAGTTTTTACATGTTCAACATGGATTATAGGTCGAAAATTGGATGAACGAGTACTTATGTTCTTTCGATTTCTTACAGGGTGAGTCGTTGTTGCCCATAACACGCTAGCATTCTGCTAATGAATGCTGATTGGTTAGTGATGTACTGACTACGACCAGAGATCCCGCTTGATGGCATCCGAAGTGGAATCATAATGTCAGAGCATTAGCAACATTAGAAACAACATTAGCAAGCGAAAACTTTCTAGCATGTGTATTGACAGGGGGAGCCTAACCTGTCAGCTGTGTTGTCGATGCCTCGAGAGAGAAAAGAAAGTGACCGGAGCTTGCCGTAATACGGTATCTCTGGTCGTACAATATGTATGACGTCTCTGACATTGTAAAAGTATTTTTAGAACAAAAAAACGACGTTTAAAAAATCTAACACCCAGCAGTTAGTATCCTTTTTGCCTCCCCTTTCGAATTCCAAATTCAAGTTACTAGAAAAAAAAATATCCTGAGAAAAGTGGATTTTGAGTGGTATAGCTCCATGGACCTCCATTCATTCTGCACTCGACCGTTAGCGCCATCATATGGAACTAGTGTGGAACTCCAACCAGTTCAGAAACCGGAAGTTTCCCGAGAGTGGGAGTTCTCCTTGATTATAAATTCTCTGGTCTGGTGCTTCGGTATAGTTTAGTATAATTGCTGTCAGTAGTTCTATATGGGCTGTGGAAATAATTCAGAAACATTTGTATTCGCATTAGAACTGGCACGAACCAGTGCACTGAAATTTGTCATTTTACGTATTGGGTTATGTTAAACTCTCTCTCCAATCTGCAGATAATACAACCAGAACTCAACTAAACGTAGTCTTTCCGTTAATGAAGGGGCGGACTAAAACCCTTTCTTCAACAATATTAGGCTATCGCAGTCTGTCAAAGGCAAATATTTGATTAAATTGTACTGTTTGGTCCGGATTTGAGCATTGGCGAAACTGAAGGTGTCAGAATAAATGCAAAACACGCGTCAAAGTTGTCGTTTGAGTCTGGCCAATCATGAAATATCTGTGTCGTCATTAGAACCCGTGCAGTTGCCTTTGAGAAAATGTGCTCGGCTACACCAAAGATATAGGCTATATAAATACTAGTACTACTAGTACTACACTAGTACTTCACTACATCAAGTCTCTCCTCCAGCCCTACACCCCCTCCCGCCACCTTCGGTCCTCCTCTGACAACCGTCTGGTGGTCCCACCGCTCAAGACCGCCCGGTCCCAACACAAGCTCTTCCCCTGTCTGGCCCCCCAGTGGTGGAATCAACTCCCCACCTCCATCAGAGACACTGACTGTCTCCCCACCTTCAAGAATAGGCTCAAGACACACCTGTTCCGGGAATACAACGGTACCTAGGAAAGATCTGCTGGACATGATGTTAGTTTCTCCCAGGATCAGAAGGACTCTTATTTAGAGACCTGCTGCTCTTGCTGGTTAGCTGTAACTGATTAAACTGTTGTTTGCTCTTCCACAGGTACACTTGTGCACTTTTAAGGTTCATGTTGTTCAATTGTAACTTGTTTAACTCCATGCTCTTATGATTCTTCCCTTTGGCACTTATTGTTGGTTTTTTCACAATGTACGATCCATGTTTGACTACTTGCAATGTTGGGGATATCTCGTTGTTATGATCAGTGACCTATGCACTATTGTAAAGCTCTCTCTTGGAAGTCGCTTTGGATAAAAGCGTCTGCTAAATGAATAAATGTAAATGTATATATATCTGGGCTACACAGCCGGCAGTTCTCGAATCGATCTCACGGTACTTTGATGGATAGGCCCTATGTCACAGTGACCTAGCCTTGGTGCCGTCTCAAGTCGGACAAAAAAGTCTAACCAGAATTCACTGCTTCAATGCAGCCGGTTCTTTAGAACGTTTGTTGTGTAGTCTTTCAATCATCCAGCAAAATGTAGCCTAATGTATTGGCTAAAGGACTGCAATTAAGTGGTATTAAATTATCAACTTAGTCGGCTGATATATCGCGGCGTTGTCCCAGTCAAAAGTGGGCTATAGGCCTAAACACACACGGGACATCATGGTCTAATTAGATCCAGTTATCCTGGCAAAACATGTAAGGTTCTTCATTTGTCATGACACGGCCCGTCTATTGTAAAAATGAGAGCCAAGTGTAATTAGTTTGGACATTCTGGCAGGCGACTTGATGTGACATCTTGATGCTTAGCTTATAGCTTTCGGAATGACAATACAGGTATAGTGTGTAGCCTGATAGGCAGTGGATAATATCATACTGGTTTGAGAATGTATAGGCCTATTGTGGTTTTATATAGGCTTTTACTGTAATATTGGGACTCCAGTTCTAATGGCGGGTTAGGCAAGAGCAGTAGCGCATGTAAAACCAAAGTTGCAATTGATAAATCAAGTAGGCGGCCTAGGCTACTACAACTAGCCTACCCTGACAGGTCGTTTAAGTTTAGTTCCCTTTACATCTACGGACACAAAGTAATAAATGGGCTAATCTCGAGTAGACTAAAGCATTGTGGAAGTATTTTTTGCATTTTGAGCTGGTAAACTGTAAGCTATATCTCCCCCTCCTCCCTTCCTCCTCCCTCATCTCTTCCTCCCCTCATCTCTTCTCATGATCGATCGCATAGTGATCAATGGATTTGGTTGCAACAGTTCCTTTTAATGCAGTTACCCACCCATGAAAAAATTATTTCTCCAAATGTTTGGATGTTTGAGTAAAATAAATAAATAAATACTGCCCCAGTTGCAACGGATTCAAGTTTGTTACATAATTAGGCTATACGTCTGCTGTATGTTACAATAGCTAGGCTACAGTGGGCCCTACATAACTGAACATAAGATTAATGGTCTATTCTACATTTTACTAGAAAAAGAAACACACATTTTCAAAAAAGTTTGATGTGAACCTAAAGACCGTAGTCCAGGATATCCCAGTTCATGAACCTAAAGACCGTAGTCCAGGATATCCCAGTTCATGAACCTAAAGACCGTAGTCCAGGATATCCCAGTTCATGAACCTAAAGACCGTAGTCCAGGATATCCCAGTTCATGGCCTACGTGTGAGGAGCTGCTTTGACAGTTGCAAAGTAGCAAAGTGTCAGTTGAAAAACAATTTGTTGTGTTCCCCCCTCGAGACGAGAGGATTGTTTGTGAACTTGAATACCCGCCAAATCACCTGTGTGACTGCTGGGTCTCAGGATTAGCCTAAAGCGCTTTTTTAATGAACCACGAACTGCAGCGTGCACTCAAGTGTAACAAAGACTAGCTGAAGCGATTAAGAAGGGCACGAGGGACCGGTATTGGCGGAGAGATGACGCCACAAACCTGCCAATTTACCATTTCCCCCCGAGTCTCTGCCGACAAGGAGGAGCGGCCCGGGCAAGTGGAGACACGTTCATGTTTCCTTCCCGGATGATGACATCAAGACTCGGGGCTATGAAAGGAAATTCACCAGGTGTGGCGTGTAACTTTAATTAATTTCCAAAGGCATAAGGATGTGATTAAACGACACACAGATAGGCAAAACCCTCCCAGAGGAATATCTCCTTCATTATCAAAACATGATAACAAAGTATGAACTTTGAAGGCTTGCACGAAGCGAGAGCCTTCTTTGTTGACTTTTATTTGACAAAGACATAAGATATTTAGAAAATAACAGCTTAAAGAAAAGGGTAAATATTGAGATGTATAGTGTAGGCCTACGTGAAGGGTCTTTCAATAATCAACATAAAACAAGCATATAGCCCAAGTACAAAGAGTTCTTCATGTCAGAAATGTGGATTCACGCTTGGCTGTCCTGCGGCCTCGGCGTAGCGTGTCTTTTCTGAAATCAAAGTGTGGGTGTGAGGATGGGTTGTACAGTACTAAAGCCGTATCTTGTCTTTGGAAAACGGTTTATAAATAGGCCTACTAGGCTACACTGTGTGACTGCCCGGAGTGGTCCTGACGAGGTACTGCTCACATTTCTTCAGGGTTGTACTTACATTTACATTAGATTATAGATTTATAATCTTTCTCATTTAGCAGACGCTTTTATCCAAAGCGACTTCCCAGAGAGAGCTTTACAAAGTTGCATAGGTCACTGATCATAACAACGAGATAGCCCCAAAACATTGCGGGTAGCCAAAACATGAAGCATACATTGTGAAAAGCCAATAGGTGCTAATGGGAAGAACCATAAGAGCATGTAGTTAAACAAGTTACAATTAAACAACATGAACCTCAAAAAGTGCAAGAGTGTACCTGTAGAAGAAGCAAGCAACAATAATATAATTCACAGTGAGTACAAGAAGTTAAATAATTTACAACTAACCAACAAGAGCAACAAGTCCCCCAATAAGAGTCATTGTGTTCCTGGAGGAAACTAACATCAGGTCCAGCAAATCATTCCTAAGTACCGTTGTACTCCCGGAACAAGTGTGTCTTAAGCCTGTACTTGTACGTCAAGCCGCCCCACGTCACAGGAAATAAACTACCATGCCATTTAGTAAGGATAATGGAATGTGTACATTTAGCAGACACTGTCATCCAAACCATTGGTGGGGGGGATTTGAACCTGTGACCTCTTGATGTGCAGTCAATTGCTCTACCCCTGATTCAGCCCCATCCCAAGATGTTTCTGGCTTGGCCGGTCTTACACAATAACTGAAACCAGATGTAGAATCTACATGAGGATAATTGAATTATGGATGAGGGACTTTCTATTTAGAACTAATATAACTGAATGTGTTTGTTACATGATAAGCATCTGTTTCCAATGACTGATGTATTTAAATAAAATAATGTAAAACATAAGGCCACTAGGGGGTGCCAGAGTCCGTGTTAGGGCCCTGTGTTCCTCGTATGACGTCAGGATTTGTAGTACAGCTGAGGACGAACACGACAAACCCTGATCATCTGTGTACTAGTAACTAGATTAGCTCAGTGGTAGAACACTTTAACTGTACATTAAACCTCCCCCTGTACTGGAAACAAGTTTGTTAAGTGAGTACATTACATTACGCATCCATTCTTTCTGTATACAGGTGTTCGTCATATAATCAGAATATTCTAAATTTATAATGCAAATTTCAATTTCCAACAGGACTTGGCACTTGCACACAGTGCCATCCTGGTTTAAAGACCATGGTATCCCTGTTCTTAATTGGCCAGCAAACTCGCCTGACCTTAACCCCATCAGAAATCTATGGGGTATTGTGAAGAGGAAGGTGGGGGTGGGTGGGATTTTCCTTAGTTGTCAGTTATAATAATCAAAATTAAAATAAAAAAACATTTGAAATATATCAGTCTGTGTGTAATGAATGAATATAATATACACGTTTCACTTTTTGAATGGAATTTGTGAAATAAATCAACTTAACATATTCGAATAATATGAGCAGCACCTGTAGTAGCTCTGGGAAATGCACCATAAACTGAGATGCTGAGGTAAATAGGATAAAACACCTTCAGAACAACAGTTAACTAGTGACCAAGCCCAGACTACGTTGATATGTAAACATTTAGCAGATGCTTTTTTTTTAATATTTGAGTATAGTAAGTGCATCAGACCATCAAGGCCTTGAACTGCATCGCTTTTAACACAATTACAGAGGTTAATGCCTAACAACACAGAACACAGTAAGCAACTAAACTGGTTACAAACTAAAAGCTGATGAAATGAGGAGGTTATCTGCTACTTCAAAACATGTTTTTGTTTTGTATCTATTCTATTAGGGCAAGATATGTTTGAGGAGTGACTATAGTTAAAAACATGTTTTTAAAGCACCTCCCAAAAAAAACATGTTTTTAATTATCCATTTATTCTATTAGGGCAGGAAAGGTTTGAGGAGGTAATATGATCATTCAAAACATGTTTTTATTATGGATCTAATCTATTAGGGCGGACTACATTTGAGGAGGTAATGCAATCATTCAAAACATGTTTTTATGTTGAATGTGTTCTGTCAGGTTTGATAGAGAGCTTTCTCCAGGGGTTAGGAGCGGGGGGGTTGCCGTAACTAGACAGTGGTGTGTGTATGATTGAGTGTATCTTAAGTGTGTTAGTGTATGTCTTGTGTGTGTGTTTCAGTGTGTACCTGCACTGTACACAGTGACACACATGCACTAAGTGTGTGTGTCACTGTGTGTACACTAAACATGTGTGTATGTGGTGGCAGGTTTCAGTTAAGGAAGGCCAGGGGGGCTGTATCCGGCCTCATGGCCCCTGTATCCAGCCTCTCAGCCCCACTGTAGCCGGCCTGCCTGCCCCTGTATCCAGCCTTTCAGCCCCCTGTATCCGGCCTCTCAGCCCCCTGTATCCGGCCTCTCAGCCCCCTGTATCCGGCCTCTCAGCCCCCTGTATCCGGCCCCCTGCCCCCTGTATCCGGCCTCTCAGCCCCCTGTACCCGCCTCCTGGCCCCCTGTATCCGGCCTCTCAGCCCCCTGTATCCAGCCTCCTGGCCCCTGTATCCAGCCTCCTGGCCCCTGTATCCGGCCTCTCAGCCCCCTGTATCCGGCCTCCTGGCCCCTGTATCCGGCCTCTCAGCCCCCTGTATCAGGCCCCCTGTATCCTGCCTCCCTGCCCCCTGTATCCAGCCTCCTGTATTCGGCCTCCTGCCCCCTGTATCCGGCCTCTCAGCCCCCTGTATCCGGCCTCCTGGCCCCTGTATCCGGCCTCTCAGCCCCCTGTATCAGGCCCCCTGTATCAGGCCTCCTGCCCCCTGTATCCTGCCCCCTGTATCCTGCCTCCCTGCCCCCTGTATCCAGCCTCCTGTATTCGGCCTCCTGCCCCCTGTATCCGGCCTCTCAGCCCCCTGTATCCGGCCTGCCTGCCCCCTGTATCCAGCCTCTCAGCCCCCTGTATCCGGCCTCCTGCCCCCTGTATCCTGCCTCCTGCCCCTGCTACCTGATAGAGCCCCTGATCTAAGCTCTCTCCCCTGACACAGGACCTCAGAGGAGCACTCGTGCAGAAACACATCTGACAGGCTTCCCCACAAACAACATCTTCTCATTAAAGCTGGCCTAAGAGGCCAATCAGAGCGTCGTTAAACGACCGCAGGGCTGGAAAATAACAATAACACAACCTGGAATATTGTACGCTTCAGCGACTCGTTTAATCAGGCAGACTGAATTAATTGTTTATTTAGTGCGACTGTCAAAAGTGTACGTTTAATACCCACATCCAGATGCTCACTGGCTTATAAACAGTTTGGAGTGATGTGGATTTTAAGGTAATGCACAATCCACTGTGTGTAATGCGATATGCCAGGTCAGCTGAACAGGTTAACATGTGAAAAGAAATCACACACAGACAAATTCTAACACAAATTTGGTGTAGTCAAGGCTTAGACTCAATGACACAGAACAACAAACCAGACCTTGTAGAGGGTGGGCCTGCTCTGCCCTCACACCCCAGACCCTGTAGAGGGTGGGCCTGCTCTGCTCTCACACCCCAGACCCTGAAGAGGGTGGGCCTGCTCTGCCCTCACACCCCAGACCCTGTAGAGGGTGAGCCTGCTCTGCTCTCACACCCCAGACCCTGTAGAGGGTGGGCCTGCTCTGCTCTCACACCCCAGACCCTGAAGAGGGTGGGCCTGCTCTGCCCTCACACCCCAGACCCTGTAGAGGGTGAGCCTGCTCTGCTCTCACACCCCAGACCCTGTAGAGGGTGGGCCTGCTCTGCCCTCACACCCAAGACCCTGTAGAGGGTGGGCCTGCTCTGCCCTCACACCCCAGACCCTGAAGAGGGTGGGCCTGCTCTGCCCTCACACCCCAGACCCTGTAGAGGGTGGGCCTGCTCTGCCCTCACACCCCAGACCCTGTAGAGGGTGGGCCTGCTCTGCCCTCACACCCCAGACCCTGTAGAGGGTGGGCCTGCTCTGCCCTCACACCCCAGACCCTGTAGAGGGTGGGCCTGCTCTGCCCTCACACCCCAGAACCCTGTAGAGGGTGGGCCTGCTCTGCCCTCACACCCCAGACCCATGTAGAGGGTGGGCCTGCTCTGCCCTCACACCCCAGAACATGTAGAGGGTGGGCCTGCTCTGCCCTCATACCCCAGACCCTGTAAAGGGTGGGCCTGCTCTGCCCTCATACCCCAGACACTGTATTGGCCTAGTCTGTCCTCACAGACGAACATGTTACACTAGTAACATGCTTGCCTCCAGATCTGTGTGGTCAAAAGCAGAAGCCTGCTGTACCTCTGGCATCAGAGAGAGATCTGTGCTGTACCTCTGGCATCAGAGAGAGACTGTGCTGTACCTCTGGCATCAGAGGGAGATCTGTGCTGTACCTCTGGCATCTGAGAGAGATCTGTGCTGTACCTCTGGCATCAGAGAGAGACTGTGCTGTACCTCTGGCATCAGAGGGAGATCTGTGCTGTACCTCTGGCATCAGAGGGAGACTGTGCTGTACCTCTGACATCAGAGAGAGATCTGTGCTGTACCTCTGACATCTGAGAGAGATCTGTGCTGTACCTCTGGCATCAGAGGGAGACTGTGCTGTACCTCTGGCATCAGAGTGAGACTGTGCTGTACCTCTGGCATCAGAGAGAGACTGTGCTGTACCTCTGGCATCAGAGAGAGACTGTGCTGTACCTCTGGCATCAGAGAGAGATCTGTGCTGTACCTCTGGCATCAGAGGGAGATCTGTGCTGTACCTCTGGCATCAGAGAGAGACTGTGCTGTACCTCTGGCATCAGAGAGAGATCTGTGCTGTACCTCTGGCATCAGAGAGAGATCTGTGCTGTACCTCTGACATCAGACGGAGACTGTGCTGTACCTCTGGCATCAGAGAGACTGTGCTGTACCTCTGGCATCAGAGAGAGATCTGTGCTGTACCTCTGGCATCAGAGGGAGACTGTGCTGTACCTCTGGCCTCAGAGATCTGTGCTGTACCTCTGGCATCAGAGAGACTGTGCTGTACCTCTGGCATCAGAGAGACTGTGCTGTACCTCTGGCCTCAGAGATCTGTGCTGTACCTCTGGCATCAGAGAGAGATCTCTTCATCTCCGGTGACCTCAAGATTAACCACGGGCTCTGATCCCCGTCACAACCTCAGGTATTGTGAACCAGATCACGATGTATCAATCAGGACCAATTTACTTTCCATTCATCTTTCTATCCACACCAGCTGAGACTCAGGGTGTCACTCTCCTGGCCTTAGTGTAGTTAGAGAATGGTCAATAATGTGTCGTCCGCTGTAAAAGCAACCCTGTTGTGCCACTTCATTCCCTAGCATGCGCCATGCGCCTCCCTGCCTGTCTCCTATTGGCTAACGCCTCAGAGCCGGTGCCCTATTGGCAAACACTTGCCCTGCAGTCAATCAAAGGCTCATAAAAGCCATTGCTGAAGAGAAGGATGGGTCTGGTCAGGGTGGCAGTGCCCTTGGTGTGTGTGTGTGATGCTGCTGCTGGTGCTGCTGGCTGTGGGAGGCTGCAGGGGGCAGGGAGAGGAGCCTGTGTGCAGGATGCTGGGGAGCCCAGAGTTCCCCCTGCTGACCAAGGAAGGAGACGTGACCATCGGTGGAGCTTTCTCCATCCACAGCAAGATCACCGAGCCCCCCCTCTCCTTCACAGACACCCCCCAGCCAATCACCTGCTCTGTGTAAGTCTCAGCATTGGAACCTTTGTGTGTAATTTTGAACAAAGTGAAACAGTAGTCTCAGTATTGTCTGACATCTTTCTTAACCGTGTTTCTTCTTCTTTCTTAACTCCCTCTCCCAGAGTCAACCTCCGAGAATTCCGCTTTGCCCAGACTATGATCTTCGCCATCGAGGAGATCAACCAGAGCGACGCTCTCCTGCCAAACGTCTCCATCGGATACCGTATCTATGACAACTGTGGCTCGACGCTGTCCTCGATGCGAGCGGCCATGGCTCTGATGAACGGAGGGGAGAGGACCTCTGGGCGGAACTGCTCCGGCCAATCAGCTGTCCACGCCATCATCGGGGAGTCAGAGTCCTCCTCCACTATTGTCCTGTCACGCACGACAGGACCATTCAAAATACCAGTAGTAAGATCCCAAAGGTGCTGTGTTGAGGAGTCATGTTCAGTCATATTGTATTTGAGGATTCATGTTCATTAATATTGTGGTTGAGGATTCATGTTCAGTCATGTTGTGGTTGAGGATTCATGTTCAGTCATATTGTGGTTGAGGATTCATGTTCATTCATATTGTGGTTGAGGATTCATGTTCAGTCATATTGTGGTTGAGGATTCATGTTCATTCATATTGTGGTTGAGGATTCATGTTCATTCATATTGTGGTTGAGGATTCATGTTCATTCATGTTTTCTTCATTGTGCTCAAGACTCTAAACCCAAACACCCTCCTTTACTGCTCAGCCAGTCATATTGGTTGTATTTAAATGGTCTTATTTCTATCTTGTATAATATATTTTACCTGTCTGCACTGTTGGGTGAAGCCTGTAAACCAAGAAATCATTGCAAATAACACTTAGGTGAATTAGACAATAAACACAATCTTCCTTTATCTCTCTTTCTCTTTATTTCTTTTCCTCTTTCTGTCTATCACTCCTCTTTCTTTCTTCCCTCTCTCTCCTCCCGCTCTCTGTGTTTCAGATCAGCCACTCTGCTACATGTGAGTGTCTGAGCAGTAGAGCGGAGTACCCCTCCTTCTTCAGGACCATCGCCAGCGACCTCTACCAGAGCAGAGCCCTGGCCCAGCTGGTCAGGCACTTCGGCTGGACCTGGGTGGGGACGGTCAACAGCGACAGCGACTACGGCAACAACGGCATGGCCATCTTCCTGGCGGCCGCCCGGGAGGAGGGCGTGTGTGTGGAGTACACGGAGAAGTTCGACCGCACCGAGCCGGCTCAGCTGCTGAAGGTGGTGGAGGTGATGCGGAGGGGCTCGGCCAGGGTGGTGGTGGGGTTCCTGGCTCACGTGGAGATGAACAACCTCCTGGAGCAGCTGAGCCTGCAGAACATCACCGGGCTGCAGTTTGTGGGCGTGGAGGCCTGGATCACGGCCGACAGCCTGGTCACCCCCACCAGCTTCTCTGTGCTGGGCGGATCCCTGGGGTTCGCCGTTCAGAAAGCCGACATCAGCGGGTTTTGCCGAGTTCGTCATCAAGGACTTCTGGGAGATGCTGTTCCCGTGCGCGGGGACGGACGGGGGCAACATGGAGGCGCCCTGTAGAGGGAACGAGGAGCTGATGGAGCTGAAGGGGTATAACGACGACGTGGAGGAGCTGAGGTACTCTGGTAACATCTACAAGGCCATCTATGCCGTGGCTCATTCCCTCAACAGTCTGCTGGGCTGCTCCTCCCCACAGGGCTGTGACAAGGACGTCGGGATCCAGCCCTGGCAGGTGATCAGGGTTCAGATCAAACGGTTCAGCTCCTCACCTAGTTCATGTCTAAATCTGTGATTTCTGTTGTTTTGATTTTATCCAACTTTCACTCATTTATTCCTGTTTTAATTATCAATTATTTGGCAGATGATTTTTTGGCCAAAGCTATATGCAAATACATAAAACTGCATACAGAACGTACACCAGAAAATCATGGCTCAGAAGTTTCCATTGATGTCACTTTTGCAAAAGTAATTCCCACATTACAGATATCAGAAGTCACAACACAGTAGTCGTAAACCCTAACCCTACACAGTAGTCGTAAACCCTAACCCTACACAGTAGTCGTAAACCCTAACCCTACACAGTAGTCGTAAACCCTAACCCTACACAGTATTCGTAAGCCCTAACCAATCATTAACGAACCAAACGACCATTAACGATAAACCACCGGATGATGTCATGCAGCTGGTCTCTCTTGCGAGGTGGTGGAGTCGCTGAGGAGGGTGAACTTCACGGTGAGGAACGGGGACCAGGTGTGGTTCGACCAGACGGGTGCTGCCACGGCCCGCTACGAGGTGGTGAACTGGCAGCAAGATCTGGACGGGGCAGTCGTCTTCAGACCCGTCGGTTACTACGACGCCTCGCTGCCCGCTGGACAGAACTTTGTCCTCAGGACCGAGGACATCATGTGGCCTGGAGGGGGGAAACAGGTTCGGTTTGTGTCTGTCTCTCCTCCAGCCTGTCTGACCAAACCCTGTCTGTCTCTCCTCCCTGTCTGACCAAACCCTGTCTGTCTCTCCTCCAGCCTGTGTCTGTGTGCAGTGAGAGATGTCCCCCAGGAACTCGTAAGGCCGTGCAGAAAGGAAAGCCTGTCTGCTGCTACGACTGTCTCCCATGTGCAGAGGGAGAGATCAGCAACCAGACAGGTGATACACACACTCAGGTCCACTTCTCTCTGAACTGGAGCAACACCAAAAAACAAACAGTGGAGACTTTAACCACACACAAGCAGACGGGCACCCTCAAATCCGATTCAGTCGCCAGTCTCCTCCAATCAGTCATCACGTCGTCCGTGTGTGTTCTCATGAGGGTTCTTAGGGTTCAGTGGCTGGTCTTTGTTCTCAGGGCTCTAGAGACGATTCCCACTTCCTGTATGATCGCTGTTCTCCTAATCTGACTAATCCCGATTTATTTTCAGATTCTAACAACTGTGAACGTTGTCCTGGGGAGTATTGGTCCAATCCGAGCAGAGACGAGTGTGTACTGAAAGCTGTTGAGTTTCTGTCGTTCTCTGAAGTTATGGGAATAGTTCTCGTGTTTTTCGCTCTGTTTGGGGTTTTCCTTACTTCACTAGTGGCCGTTCTGTTTTTGATTAAAAAAGATACGCCCATCGTCAGGGCCAACAACTCGGAGCTCAGCTTCCTGCTCCTCTTCTCCCTGACTCTGTGTTTCCTGTGTTCTCTCACCTTCATCGGCCGGCCCTCTGAGTGGTCCTGTATGCTGCGCCACACGGCGTTTGGGATCACCTTTGTCCTCTGCATCTCTTGTGTCCTGGGGAAGACTATAGTGGTGCTGATGGCCTTTAGGGCCACACTAGGAAGTGGTGTCATGAAATGGTTTGGGCCTTTACAGCAGAGACTCAGTGTCCTGGCTTTCACTCTCATCCAGGTCCTGATCTGTGTGCTGTGGTTAACAATCTCCCCTCCTTTCCCCTTTAAGAACATGGAACACTATAATGACAGGATCATTCTAGAATGTGCCTTAGGTTCTGCTGTGGGCTTCTGGGCTGTGCTGGGGTATATAGGACTCCTGGCTCTCTTGTGCTTTGTCCTGGCTTTCCTGGCCCGAAAGCTGCCTGATAACTTCAATGAAGCCAAGTTCATCACCTTCAGCATGTTGATATTCTGTGCTGTCTGGATCACCTTTATCCCAGCTTATGTCAGCTCTCCTGGGAAGTTCACTGTAGCTGTGGAGATCTTTGCCATCCTGGCCTCCAGTTTTGGTTTGTTATTTTGTATATTTCTCCCTAAATGTTACATTATTATACTGAAACCCGAACTAAACACAAAGAAACACATGATGGGAAAAGTGCAATCTAAGTCTCTCTGAATATCTAAATAAATCAAAATATATAGGCTACTCATGTCTGTCATGAGTCATGTCATGTCAGTTTTTGCATTAGGTCTACATAGACATGAAAAGTGTCAACATGTGCATCTCATTCCTCGAAAGTTGTACTGTTTAAGAAATTATTTACTTCTATATAATTAATATATTTTTTTATAGCATTTTATTATTATTGTGGCTAACTAGCATATCATGTCACAAACCAGCGACTGTTAGCAACGACCACTCAGCAATGACTGTACTGTATTGGCGCTGTTTAATAGCGGTGTTAATGAAGTCTGCTGCCCGGCGCTCGAGGTGGTTGTATGCAGTGACCACTTTGAAAGTTAAACCCCTAAGTCATGTTGTCATCTACTATACACAGCTAGCTAAAACAAAAACTAGGGTGTTTGATACTGCAGGAAACATGGCTCTAGCTATACCTGTGATATCACCCTGTTGTTCTGCAGCTAAGCTAGCTCTTTCTCAGGTTTAGCTAGCAAACTAAATCTGTGAAATGACTAGATGTGGCTATGTTTTCTGCGATATCAACAACCTGTATTTCTTGTCATTTCTAGCTAGCAATGTAGGTAACAAGATTACTTTAGCCTTAGTGTTAAACAATCCACAAATGTATGTTGTATACTTTTTAATCTGTGCAATATTCATCAATGATATATAACTTTTTAAATATATACACTACATTGAAATCAGTGGTGTCTGTGTTTGTCCTTTAGTAAGATGACAGTGTAAGTAGCCCCATGACACCCCATGAAACCTCTTGCAGGTAAAAACAAGATGTTTGGAGGTGATAAAGTTAAACAAACAAAACAAGCACACAACTATAAACAGTAATTCTACCCCCTACCCTAGTTATGAAAGAAGAAAAAAGACAAAAGATCTGTATTATATAGTGTCACTGCTTTCCGAACAAGCAGGAGCTTGATGCCGGCCCTGTAATTACAATGGGCTGCAGGAATCGGAACACGGTTGATGCCGGCCCTGTAATTATGGTGGGCTGCAGAAATCAGAACACGCTGCCAGTGAAAGGCCACCTGGGGGAAGGACTAACAAAGACCCCAGAAGGACCTGAACTTGACACCATGACCGTGTGGTTTACTCCCAAACACCACACACCTCCTGCTGTCGACTGACTCCAGATCAAACTACCTGTCCTTCACCACAGCACACACCATCAAAAACATGAAAAACTACATTCATTGTACTGAGTTTTGGTTTGTGAAAAACCTCAAAAGAAATCAAATTCAAATGACCACCACAATCCCTAACTAAACCTATGCACAAACATGGTATTTTGTGATGATTTCTGTTTGAAGCACAGTAGACCAGCATAGCTACAGTGCTGTAATAGCAGCTGTGTTCAGTGTTCTGTTATAACAGCTGTGTTTAGAATAAACCTTGTTTATTCATGGGTAGTCACAGGGATTAAGAGGCTTAGTGGTGATTAATGTCTAATGTTTAGGGATGGACAGCAAGCTGGACTCGTAGTGCAGTAACACAGCTGCAGTAACAGTTAAAGCGCAGGTGATATCCCACAGGTAAAGGAAGCATGGTGACAGAATGTGTCAAACGCTCATCACAACAACGTCACACAGGCCAAACATAGACCACATGACCTGAACCCCCTGCTGTGATTGGCCGAAGGGGAACTCTTCACTTGTTCCAAAACGTATTTAAAGGAAGATTGTTAGTCTGGGTTTTTTGACCTGACCCCTGTGTGTGTGTGATGCTGCTGCTGGTGCTGCTGGCTGTGGGAGGCTGCAGGGGGCAGGGAGAGGAGCCTGTGTGCAGGATGCTGGGGAGCCCAGAGTTCCCCCTGCTGACCAAGGAAGGAGACGTGACCATCGGAGGTGCTTTCTCCATCCACAGCAAGATCACCGAGCCCCCCCTCTCCTTCACAGACACCCCCCAGCCAATCACCTGCTCCGGGTAGGTTTACATTTTTTGAAGTATGAGTTATATATGAGTTGTTCTGAATTTGATTGTTTTTGACAAATTTATGTCTGCAGTTTCCATTCCTAGTTTTGATAAGAAGGTCCTAGGTTTTTATAAAAACCCTGTCAGACAATGACTCAACTTTTAAAACGAATAAAAGTGTACGGTATTAACAAAAAAATGTCCTTTCTTTTTCAGTTTGAATCTCAGGGAGTTCCGCTTTGCCCAGACCATGATGTTCGCTATTGAGGAGATCAACAACAGCAGCTTCCTGCTGCCAAACGTCTCCCTGGGTTACCGTATCTATGACAGCTGTGGCTCCACGCTGTCCTCGATGCGAGCGGCCATGGCTCTGATGAACGGAGGGGAGGGGACCTCTGGACGGAACTGCTCCGGCCAATCAGCTGTCCACGCCATCATCGGGGCGTCTGAGTCTTCCTCCACTATTGTGATGTCACAAACGACCGGAGCCTTTCAGATTCCGGTGGTAATGCCGCATGAATGATGTTTGAAATGATTGTTTCTTAAAAATACTCTAGTTATCGGTGTTGAAGTAGTTTAAAGGAAGGTTTGAAATGTTTTGTTTAGTCTTCCTGTTCCTTATAAGAATGTATGAAAAGCTACATGTATGATTCACTGCTGAGAGGGAAAAGCATGATTACAAAACCGCCCTCACGCACCCTCTCCCTGTCTGAAACCACACAGGTCAGCCACTTTGCCACCTGTGCGTGTCTGAGCGACAGGAAACTGTACCCCTCCTTCTTCAGGACCATCCCCAGCGACTACTACCAGAGCAGAGCCCTGGCCCAGCTGGTGAAGCACTTTGGCTGGACCTGGGTGGGCGTCGTCCACAGCAACAACGACTACGGCAACAACGGAGCGTCCGCCTTCGTCCAAGCGGCCAAGCTGGAGGGCGTGTGCATCCAGTTCTCCGTGGCGATCTCCAGGACCGACCCCAAGGAGAAGATCTCGGCGGTGGTGAAGCAGATCCGACGGGCCGGCTCCAGGGTTCTGGTGGGGTTCCTGGCCCAGGGGGAGATGGAAGTCCTGCTGGAGGAGGCTGTGATGCAGAACCTGACGGGGGTGCAGTGGGTGGGCAGCGAGTCCTGGATCACGGCTGGTCACCTGACCACCGGGGGAGCGCTCCACCGTGCTCAGCGGTGCTCTGGGCTTCACCATCCAGCGCTCCCGGATCCCCGGGCTGAGGGACTTCCTGTTCAGGGTGGGCCCGGGCCAGGATCCCCCACAGCGCCCTCCTCAGGGAGTTCTGGGAGACGACGTTTGACTGCAGCTCGGAGGCCGGCGCTCAGGCCGGGCGCTGCTCGGGCTCGGAGAACCTGGAGAACGTGAGGAACTCCTTCACTGATGTGTCGTCTCTCAGGATCTCCGGTACCGTGTACAAGGCGCTGTACGCCGTGGCCCACGCCTTACACGAGCAGATCAGGGACAGCGAGGGAAGCCAGGGAGGGAGACAGCCTTCCCCACTGAGAGACAGCTTCCAGCCAGGACAGGTGAGGAGCTAACCGCGCTAACACAGCTTATCGTACCACACAGGTGCCTGTATGTGTTCTGTACTAAAAGTAACATAGAAGTTTAGTTTGCAATGTTGTGTTAATGCAAATCTCTGTGCATGGAATGACGGCAGGGGCCCAGGTCAGGGGAGAACCACACTGTGTTTGGAGCGTAACACCTGTTCTATCATCCTCTCTTTAACACAGTATCACACAGATGCACGTGTCTGTTATGTAATATGTAGAGTTGTGTTCTATTGAAGTCCATGTGTGTGAAACTCTCCCCCCGAAGGTGCTGGCTCAGATCAGCAGGGTGAACTTCACCATGCCTTCAGGAGAGAGAGTGTTCTTCGACCAGAACGGAGACCCAACTGCCACTTACGAGCTGGTGAACTGGCAGAGAGACAAGCAGGGAGAGACCGTGTTTGTGACCATTGGGAACTACGACGCGTCTCTCCCTGAAGGACGCCAGTTCACTATGAACGGGCTGAACATCACCTGGGCTGGGGACCAATCGGAGGTGAGATCTCTCCACAACATGATGATGGATCCCTGGTATTGATGCTTTGTTAAATGTCTATGTAATGACATTGTCAGAATCATTCTAATCTCTCCATCCACGTGTCAGCGTCCGCGGGCCGTGTGCAGTGAGAGCTGCCTCCCAGGGTTCCGCCAGGCGGTGATACGAGGCAAGCCGGTCTGCTGCTTCTCCTGCATCCCCTGTGGAGCGGGAGAGATCAGCAACACCACTGGTGAGAGACTGACTCCCGTAGGTCTCCCTGCACACACACACACACACACACACACACACACACACACACAACACACACACACACACACACACACACACACACACACACACACACACACACACACACACACAGACAAGACACTCTAAATATTTGATTTAACATAATACTATATATAATAAATATTTGTTCAGAATATAAGTCTAAAGAAAGTGTTCCAAATAGTGTTCACTTGATAAGAATTCAAGACTAGAGCATTAAAGGGATGTTTTTAACGTTGTTTTAGATTCTGCTGACTGCACAGTGTGTCCCCTGGAGTTTTGGTCGAACAAAGACAAGACCCGCTGCGTTCCCAAGGCCGTGGAGTTCCTGTCTTTTGAGGACAACATGGGAATCCTCCTCACCGTGTTCTCATTGGTCGGAGCGTGTTCCACCATCGCCGTGTCGTTGGTCTTCTTCCGGTTCCGGAACACGCCCCTCGTCAAAGCCAGCAACTCAGAGCTCAGCTTCCTGCTCCTCTTCTCCCTGACTCTGTGTTTCCTGTGTTCTCTCACCTTCATCGGCCGGCCCTCTGAGTGGTCCTGTATGCTGCGCCACACGGCGTTTGGGATCACCTTTGCCCTCTGCATGTCCTGTGTCCTAGGGAAAACCATAGCTGTGGTCATAGCTTTCAAGGCCACAATGCCAGGAAGTACAGTCCTGTGCTCCGTGCCTCTCCTGAGAACAAGTGTGTTTAGTGGGACCTTCCTACAGGTTATAGTCTGTGTGTTGTGGTTGGCCCTTGCCCCACCTTTCCCGTACAAGAACACGGCCCACGCCATAGAGAAGATCATTCTGGAATGTGCCTTAGGTTCTGCTGTGGGCTTCTGGGCTGTGCTGGGGTATATAGGACTCCTGGCTCTCTTGTGCTTTGTCCTGGCTTTCCTGGCCCGAAAGCTGCCTGATAACTTCAATGAAGCCAAGTTCATCACCTTCAGCATGTTGATATTCTGTGCTGTCTGGATCACCTTTATCCCAGCTTATGTCAGCTCTCCTGGGAAGTTCACTGTAGCTGTGGAGATCTTTGCCATCCTGGCCTCCAGTTTTGCTTTACTTTTCTGTATTTTTGGCCCAAAATGTTTTATAATTTTGTTAAAACCAGAAAGAAACACAAAGAAACATATTATGGGGAAAAGTCATGCGAAAAGCCAATAAACCATATAGATATAGTTTGATGTAATATTAAATGAAAACATAATCCTAATATATTCTGAGTTCAAATCTATATTTTTTTACAGTTAGACTAAATCTATCTGAAACAACAGAAATTCAGATTTCCCCAAATACCCAATACCAACAACAACAACAACAACCAGCCTATAGTCTAAAACATGAACACCATTGGTCCAAACCCCTTGTCAATCAAACTACGACCCACGCTATTGGTAGAGAGCCATGACAACCCTTCAAGCAACAGCCAAACAGCCCCAGGATGGCAACCATCCCCAGCATCAGCAGAGTATATAGAGCCCTGTGCAAGCAGCATAGTCCTAGGGGCCTCTGACAGACCCAGCTGACCCAGCTGACAGACCCAGGATGGCTGTGCAGCTGCCGTTAGCAGTCCTGGTTCTGCTCACCTTGTTCCCCTGCAGAGCGGACGAGCTCACCTGCTCTCCGTACGGGAGCACAGAGCTGTCCATGTTCTCCAAGGAGGGGGACTTCAACATCGGCGGGCATCTTCTCCTTCCACCAGAACCCCGTCGCCGTGAACCCAGCCCTGCGGGAGAACCCGGGGAACATTCAGTGCGAGGGGTGAGAACGCTGTCTGTCATGTTTACAATGAGAACGCTGTCTGTCATGTTTACAGTCAATTTGTTCCGTTTTAATCCTAAAGCAAGGAACACAGCAGGAAAATCAAGGATCAGAAAGTGTATTTCAGTGGTCAGAGTCAAGGAGCATTCTGTATATCCAGGCACAATGCAACGACTGCAACTACAACTCTCTCTCGTTTCCTTCAAATTAACCTTTTATTTCTCTTCTTTCTTACCCTCTGATTATTGTTACTGTACTCTTCCTTTACAATGTCTCTCCCCTTATTTTGCTCTATCCCAACCTCTCTCTCTCTCTCTCTCTCTCTCTCTCTCTCTCCCCCTCAGTAACAGTGTTTGGCTGGTCTCCCTCTCTCCCCCTCAGTTACAGTGTTTGGCTGGCCTCTCTCCCTGCAGCGGACCTCTCTCCCCCTCAGTAACAGTGTTTGGCCGGCCTCTCTCTCTCTCCCCCCTCAGTAACAGTGTTTGGCTGGTCTCTCTCTCTCCCTCTCTCCCCCTCAGTAACAGTGTTTGGCTGGTCTCTCCCTCTCTCCCCCTCAGTAACAGTGTTTGGCTGGCCTCTCTCCCCTGTGCAGGCTGGACCTCTCCCCCCCTCAGTAACAGTGTTTGGCTGGTCTCTCTCTCTCCCTCTCTCCCCCTCAGTAACAGTGTTTGGCTGGTCTCTCTCTCTCCCTCTCTCCCCCTCAGTAACAGTGTTTGTCTGGCCTCTCTCCCCTGTGCAGGCTGGACCTCTCTCCCCTCTCAGTAACAGTGTTTGGCCGGCCTCTCTCTCTCCCCCTCAGTAACAGTGTTTGGCTGGCCTCTCTCTCTCCCCCTCAGTAACAGTGTTTGTCTGGGCTCTCTCCCCTGTGCAGGCTGGACCCAGGTGAGCTGCAGTATGCCCAGACGATGGTGTTTGCCGTGGAGGAAATCAACAACAGTTCCTCCCTGCTCCCCGGATGTGTCTCTGGGCTACAGGATCTACGACTCGTGCCCCAGCATCCCTCTGTCTGTGAGGGCCTCCCTGTCTCTGATGAACAAGTATGAGGCGCAAGCAGGGAACTGCTCCAAGCACTCCACTGTGTACGCCGTCATAGGGGAGACCACCTCCACCTCCACCATAGGCATCGCAAGCACTATGGGGCCCTTCCACATACCTGTGGTGAGTGTGTGTGAGTGTGTGTGTGTGTGTGCGTGTGTGCGTGTGTGTGTGCGTGCAGGTGTGTTTTTGTGAGTTCGCCGAACCTGTGAGAGCGTACGTGTAAAATATGGATGCAAAAAATACGAAACGTTTTCCCTCACAAAGGGCGATACAAGTTTAATATTTGCTGTTGCAAAAATGTTTAGCTGTGCTGGTCTTGCGTTGCTCGTTTCCTCCAGATCAGCCACTCAGCCACCTGTGCGTGTCTGAGCGACAGGAGAGAGTACCCCTCCTTCTTCAGGACCATCCCCAGCGACCTGTACCAGAGCAGAGCCCTGGCCAAGCTGATGAAGCACTTCGGCTGGACCTGGGTGGGGGCCATCCGGACCAACAGCGACTACGGCAACGGTGGCATGGCCACCTTCCTGGAGGCGGCCGAGGCTGAAGGCGTGTGCGTGGAGTACTCCCTGGCCATCTACAGGACGGACCCCAGGAAGTGGTTCCTGAAGGTGGTGGACGTCATCAGAGAGTCCACCTCCAGGGTGATCGTGGCGTTTCGCAGACGGCACTGACCTGGACATCCTGGTGAAGGAGCTGTTCCTGCAGAACGTCACGGGGCTCCAGTGGGTGGGCAGCGAGGGCTGGATCACCTACCGCTACATCGCCTCCCCCTGTCTTCTACGCCGTGGTCCAGGGGGCGGTGGGCTTCGCCGTGCCCAACGCCCACATCCCCGGACTGGGGGAGTTCATGGCCTCCAGCCGGCCTTCCGTCAGGCCTGGGGACCGGGGGCTGGTGGAGCTGTGGGAGGGCGTGTTCGGCTGCTCGCTCGCCCCGTCCTCGGGGGGCGGAGCGCGGCCGTGCAGCGGGAGAGGAGACCCTGAGGGACACGGACTCCCGCTTCACGGACGTGACGGACGCCAGCCTGCTCAACAACGTGTACAAGGCGGTGTACGCCGTGGCCCACGCGCTGCACCTGCTGCTCACCTGCCGGCCGGGACGAGGGCCCTTCCAGAACAACACCTGTGCCAGCAGGGACCACATCCAGCCCTGGCAGGTAAACCAAGCAGCCCAGGTACAGGAGGAGCAGAATCAGGTGTGAAAAGGAACCAACTCTTTCTGCTCCTCCTGCAGGTGTTCCACGCGTTGAACCTGGTGAACTTCACCACCAGGCACGGAGAGAGGGTGTCCTTCGACGAGCAGGGCGACCCGGCAGCTCGCTACGCTCTGGTCAACTGGCAGATGGACACCACGGGCTACGTCCTGTTTGAGACCATCGGCTACTACGACGCCTCGCGGCCTGACGGCCAGCAGTTTGAGATGACGGCCGGCGTGGAAGCTGTGTGGGCCGGCCAGAAAGCAGAGGTGACAGAGTGTGTGTGTGTGTGATAATTACAACAACCCCTCCCCTCTCCCCTCCCCTCCCTCACCTCTCCCCTCTCCCCTCCCCTCCCCTCACCCACTCTCTCCTTCCCTTACCCAATCTCCCCGCCTCCACCCCCCTCCCCTCTCCCCTCCCCCACCTCTCTTCCTTTCTTTCCCTCTCCCTCCACTCACCTCCCTTTCCCCTCTCCGCCCCAGGTCCCCCGGTCTGTCTGCAGCGAGAGCTGCCTGCCAGGCACGCGGCGAGCCTTCGTGAAGGGCAAACCCCGCTGCTGCTTCGACTGCCTCCCCTGCGCCGACAGAGAGTTTCAGCAACGCCACAAGTGAGCCGGCTGGACTGGCGGCCTCGTTAGCCCTCCTCCTGTTCCTGCTGAGGAGAATCACAGGCAGGACTCTGCTGCTCTCCCTGAGGATGTCCCTGTTGCACTGCTTAAACGTCTTTCTGCTTTCAGACGCGGTCGCGTGCGACGCCTGCCCTCCAGAGTACAACTCAAACCGAGACAGGAATTACTGTGATTTGAAACCCATCGAGTTCCTGACCTTCCACGAGCTGATGGGGGTTCTGCTGGTGACCTTGTCTGTGTTTGGAGGTTGTCTCACCATGACGATAGCTTTCATATTCTTCCACTACAGACAGACGCCCGTCGTCAGGGCCAACAACTCAGAGCTCAGCTTCCTGCTCCTCTTCTCCCTGACTCTGTGTTTCCTGTGTTCTCTCACCTTCATCGGCCGGCCCTCTGAGTGGTCCTGTATGCTGCGCCACACGGCGTTTGGGATCACCTTTGTCCTCTGCATCTCTTGTGTCCTGGGGAAGACTATAGTGGTGCTGATGGCCTTCAGGGCCACACTTCCAGGAAGTGATGTCATGAAATGGTTTGGGCCTTTCACAGCAGAGACTCAGTGTCCTGGCTTTCACTCTCATCCAGGTCCTGATCTGTGTGCTGTGGTTAACAATCTCCCCTCCTTTCCCCTTTAAGAACATGAAACACTATAATGACAGGATCATTCTAGAATGTGCCTTAGGTTCTGCTGTGGGCTTCTGGGCTGTGCTGGGGTATATAGGACTCCTGGCTCTCTTGTGCTTTGTCCTGGCTTTCCTGGCCCGAAAGCTGCCTGATAACTTCAATGAAGCCAAGTTCATCACCTTCAGCATGTTGATATTCTGTGCTGTCTGGATCACCTTTATCCCAGCTTATGTCAGCTCTCCTGGGAAGTTCACTGTAGCTGTGGAGATCTTTGCCATCCTGGCCTCCAGTTTTGGTTTGTTATTTTGTATATTTCTCCCTAAATGCTACATAATTTTACTGAAGCCAGAAACCAACACTAGAAAACACATGATGGGAAAGATGTCTGCAAAGGGCCTTTAAAGTGCACTTTGAAAATCATGTTATTTGGTATATTTGAATGTAAATGTTAAGACATAATCATATTTCCCCATGCTTATCATTAAACAATCTAAACGGTTTAATCACTGCTTTTGCTTGTTGATTGAGATGTGATCCTCGCTGTTAGCTGCCTGTGATTACTGTAAGTCCCATCTGTGTAAATAAACTGTCTCTGACTTAAGTCACTGAAGCAAACATTGTAGAAACAATGTTAACCCCCATATATGGATATGACATCACTGCCTGGGTGTGTCACTTTTTAAAGGATCTGTCGTGATTCCAAACAGTGTCATAAGCAGGTTAATACATTTCCAATCACCCGTACATGAAGCACTTATAATGAACCCTCAATCAATACTATCATGAATAAATCCTATCGTTAATCGATCAGAAGTCTGAATATATAGTGCACAGAATCCAAGGCAGGCCTTTTTTCTCTCCTACCACCATCCCTCCCCCTCTTTCTCCTCCCTCCCTCATCTCTCTCCCCTCCCTCCTGTTGCTCCTCCCTCCCTCCCCCCTTCCCTCCATCCCTCCCTCCTCTCTCACCCTCCCTCTCTCCTCTCCCCTGAGTCCCAAAGGATCAGACCACAGCTCATGTGAAGGGAGGGTGTCAGGCCGTCCCCCAGCCTCACCACCACGCCAACCCTGTATAAAACCCAGACCAGCCCCAACATTTACACAGAACCAAACAGCCACAGATCAGCATTCATCTACCACAGGCAGGAACAGCACTCACTCACGGGCAGCCCTCCCTCACACGTGTACCAGAGTCTCTCAGTCAGGGCTTCCCTGCTGGTGCCTGGGATGACACGACAGGAACACCTTCTTCTTCTTCTTCTGCTGCCGTCGATGCTGTGCCCCGCAGCCTGGGCGGGCGCCCTCTCCTGCTCTCCGCTGGGCTCGCCCGCCCTCCCTCTCCTCTGGGCCGCGGGCGACGTGGACATCGGGGCCGTGTTCTCCCTCCACAGGAAGCCCCTGGTCAGGGTGCACTCCTACACCTCGGAGCCGGAGCCGATCACCTGTGAGACGTGCGTACCTGACCGTACCTGACCGTACCTGACCGTACCACTGACAGTACCTGACCGTACCTGAGCTGCTGTACCTGACCGTACCACCTGACCGTACCTGAGCTGCTGCACCTGACCGTACCTGACCGTACCACCTGACCGTACCTGAGCTGCTGTACCTGACCGTACCTAGCTGCTGTACCTGACAGTACCTGAGCTGCTTTACCTGACCGTACCTGAGCTGCTGTACCTGACAGTACCTGAGCTGCTTTACCTGACCGTACCTGAGCTGCTGTACCTGACAGTACCTGAGCTGCTGTACCTGACCGTACCTGAGCTGCTGTACCTGACAGTACCTGAGCTGCTGTACCTGACAGTACCTGAGCTGCTGTACCTGACCATACCTAAGCTGCTGTACCTGACCGTACCTGAGCTGCTGTACCTGACAGTACCTGAGCTGCTTTACCTGACCGTACCTGAGCTGCTGTACCTGACAGGAAGCAGCTCCAGCTGTGCCCTCAGCCTCCCTCCGTGCTAGCAGGGGAAATGATGCACTGAAACCTGTACCTCATACGTGTTTAATGTGTTGGATGATTGTGTTTCTGTTGTGGGAATGTGACATTACAATGTGGAGCCAATGTTTCTACAATGTTGATGGATTGTTGTTTGGGAGATTGTTTTAGCCATATGTTGACATTGTAAAACCTTAAATGTTTATGTGCATAGGTTAATTAAGATAATATAGTATTTCTTCTTATTTTACTTTTGATATTTGTTTTACCCTACCAGTGCCCAGGTTATTTCATATATTGTAATTACTAACATTTATTAATATTTTTTAACGTATGTGTCCAGGATATTTCATATATGACATTGTTGCTTTAATATTTTAAACCTTCTCCGCTGCGCCAAGATTATTTAACATACTTATTATATCAACCTTTGATATAATAAGACCTTTATGACCTGTCTTACCTCCTTGTTGTGCCCAGGCTGAACCTGCGAGAGTTCCAGTTTGCCCAGACTCTGATCTATGCTCTGGAGGAGATCAACAACAGCAGCGAGCTTCTGCCGGGGGTGTCTCTGGGCTACAGCATCCACGACACCTGTGGCTTTGTGCCCCTGGCCGTCCGCTCCGGCCTGGCCCTCATGAACCCTCCAGAGGGCCTAAGCAGGGGCTTTTCCTGCCCCGGGCCCCCAGGCGTGCTGGGCGTCGTGGGGGAGTCGGGCTCCTCTCCCACCATCGGGCTGGCCTCTGTGGCAGGGCCCTTCAGCATCCCAGTGGTGAGAGATGCAGTTAAGGCGACCTGGTGCATCAGGGTCCTGAAGGCTGGTGATATACACTGCTGTTCGTTAAAGGCACTGTTGTTTGTCCTGCAAAAGGCTTGAGATGAACTGTCATTTTGATTTGGTTAATTTAATTTAAATTTAGTTGGTTGTGTACAGATACATAGCCTAACATGACCCTCCACTAAGAGGGAAAAGCATGATTACAAAACCGCCCTCACACACCCTCTCCCTGTCTGAAACCACACAGGTCAGCCACTTTGCCACCTGTGCGTGTCTGAGCAACAGGAAACTGTACCCCTCCTTCTTCAGGACCATCCCCAGCGACTACTACCAGAGCAGAGCCCTGGCCCAGCTGGTGAAGCACTTTGGCTGGACCTGGGTGGGCGTCGTCAACAGCAACAACGACTACGGCAACAACGGAGCGTCCTCTTTCGTCCAAGCGGCGGCGGAGGAGGGTGTGTGTGTGGAGTACATGGAGGCCATCTACCGGACGGACCCCCGGGAGAGGCTGCTGGAGGTGGTCAGGGTGATGAGGACGGCCTCGGCCAGGGTGGTGGTGGCCTTCCTGGCTCTGGGGGACATCATCCCCCTGTTGGACTTGCTGGCTCTGGATGAAGTGGCAGGGCTGCAGTGGGTCGCCAGCGAGTCCTGGATCACCTCCAAGTACCTGCTGCAGGCGGAGCCCTACGCCTTCCTGAGGGGCGCGTTGGGATTCGCCGTCGGGGATGCCCACCTGGACGGGTTAAAAGGGTTCTTGGAAGCCGTGCACCCCTCCCAGGCCCCGGGTAACCCCCTCCTCAGAGAATTCTGGGAGATGGTGTTTGGGTGTTGGATGGAGGAGGGTGGGGGTGGGGGTGGAGGGAGGGACAGGTGCACGGGAGAGGAGAGCCTCGCAGGCCTGAACAACCTGTACACCGACACGTCGGAGCTCAGGATAACCAGTAAGGTTTACACAGCCGTGTACGCCCTCGCTCACGCGCTCCACGACCTGCTGACCGGGACCAACACCACCGGAGACAGACCCCTGTCCAGCACCAGCCCCCAGCAGGTCACTACATGTCCTCATTCTGCAGAAGCTGAGAGGAGGGAAGTTGAGAGTGTGACGTCTCTTGATCTGCACCTCTGAGCTGGTATACCCAACCTGGTCAGGTTAAGACATGTTTACCTGATGGCCCAGAGCGATCACATAGTCTCTCATATCCATCCTGTGCCTGCAGATCAAGAGGTTGCAGGTTCAAATCCCCCTCTCTTCTGTACGTTGCTTTAGATACAAGTGTCTGGTATGATAACAGATGATTAGGATGTGACATTGTCACCCCCATGGGACGGCCTGTGTGTGTTTCTCCCCAGGTGCTGGAGTCCCTGAGAGGGGTGCGGTTCCAGGTGAAGACCGGGGAGGAGGTGTCCTTCAGCGCCAGTGGAGACCCCCCGGCACGCTACGACCTGGTCAACTGGCAGCGGCTCGACCACGGGGCTTGGGGGTTCAGGACCGTGGGGCTTTACGACGCCTCGCTGGCCCCAGAGAAGCAGCTCAGCTTCAGCCACTCATTGGCCTGGGCTCAGGGCCACACTCAGGTCAGCTACTCTTTGCCTGGGTCAGGCCACTCAGTCAGCTCAGCACTCTCTGGCCTGGGCTCAGGGCCACACTCAGGTCAAGACACACCCCCTGGAAACGTGTCCCCCTCACACCCCAGCTCCCTCTGAAACCACATTTGGGACTGAGTTGTAAATCTTCCGACACAACATGTCAGCGTGTCAACTTATTTACGCCAAAGATCTTCAACAGCAGAGGTTGTTAAATAGTTCTGCTCTGTCATGCCGTACGGTTGATTCCTCCTCCGTGTCCTGCAGGTTCCTGTGTCTGTGTGCAGTGAGAGATGTCCCCCAGGAACTCGTAAGGCCGTGCAGAAAGGAAAGCCTGTCTGCTGCTACGACTGTCTCCCATGTGCAGAGGGAGAGATCAGCAACCAGACAGGTGATGAAGGAGCAAGCACTAGAAATCATTGTAGAAAGAGTTTTAAGTCAGGTCAAGCCCTTGATGTGTTTCCTCATTTCCTTACAGATTCAAACACCTGTGATCCTTGTGATTTGGAGTTCTGGTCCAATGATAACAGAGACCGGTGTGTGTTGAAAACGGTTGAATTCCTCTCCTTTGAAGAAATCATGGGGATTGTCCTGGTGATTTTCTCCTTGTCTGGGGCCTTAGTTACCACTTTGATAGCAGTTGTGTTTTTCAAATTTAAGGACACTCCCATCGTCAGGGCCAACAACTCAGAGCTCAGCTTCCTGCTCCTCTTCTCCCTGACTCTGTGTTTCCTGTGTTCTCTTACCTTCATCGGCCGGCCCTCTGAGTGGTCCTGTATGCTGCGCCACACGGCGTTTGGGATCACCTTTGTCCTCTGCATCTCTTGTGTCCTGGGGAAGACTTTAGTGGTGCTGATGGCCTTCAGGGCCACACTAGGAAGTGATGTCATGAAATGGTTTGGGCCTTTACAGCAGAGACTCAGTGTCCTGGCTTTCACTCTCATCCAGGTCCTGATCTGTGTGCTGTGGTTAACAATCTCCCCTCCTTTCCCCTTTAAGAACATGGAACACTTTAATGACAGGGTCATTCTAGAATGTGCCTTAGGTTCTGCTGTGGGCTTCTGGGCTGTGCTGGGGTATATAGGACTCCTGGCTCTCTTGTGCTTTGTCCTGGCTTTCCTGGCCCGAAAGCTGCCTGATAACTTCAATGAAGCCAAGTTCATCACCTTCAGCATGTTGATATTCTGTGCTGTCTGGATCACCTTTATCCCAGCTTATGTCAGCTCTCCTGGGAAAGTTCACTGTAGCTGTGGAGATCTTTGCCATCCTGGCCTCCAGTTTTGCTTTACTTTTCTGTATTTTTGGCCCAAAATGTTTTATCATATTACTGAGGCCCGAGCAGAATACTAAGAAACACATGATGGGGAAAGCTGCCTCAAAGAACTTTTAAATCAAATTAAGCTACTCTATACTCTTGAAACACCTTAAAACACCTTAAAACATGTAGAAATAACTGCCACATCAACAGTGAACATGTTACCATCAAACATAAAATATTACATCAAGTGTGTCAAATATTCAGATTCCTCATTAAATACATTGATTATTCCTTTAGTATGTGCATTGTTGGTGTGTAGGTAGCAGTGCTGCCCCCTAGTGGACAATGACAGGGCTGCTCTACTTCCACAGACTGCATCTCCACATACGTCTGCTCTCTGGAACAGAGGCCCTCCACACCTGTCTGCACCTGTCCCAGCCCAGTGTTCCCCACACCAGTCTGCACCTGTCTCTCCAGACCTGTTACCTCTGTCTGACCTTGCCCCAGGCCCAGACCCAGGCCAGTACAAGTCTGACTCTAAACCAGGCCTGGACTCTGGAACAGTCCAAGAGTCTCCACACCTGTATAAACCTGTCACTATACCAGATCTACCACACCTGTATAAACCTGTCACTATACCAGACCTACACCTGTATAAACCTGTCACTATACCAGACCTACCACACCTGTCTAAACCTGTCACTATACCAGACTTACACCTGTATAAACCTGTCACTAGACCAGATCTACCACACCTGTCTAAACCTGTCACTATACCAGACTTACACCTGTATAAACCTGTCACTATACCAGACCTACACCTGTATAAACCTGTCACTAGACCAGACCTACCACACCTGTCTAAACCTGTCACTATACCAGACCTACACCTGTATAAACCTGTCACTAGACCAGATCTACCACACCTGTCTAAACCTGTCACTATACCAGACTTACACCTGTATAAACCTGTCACTATACCAGACCAGAACTCTCCACATGTATCATCTCTGGCTGAGTCTGTCTCTCTCTGGTCTCATGTGGACCACCATGGTCTACTACCTCTTAAGAAATGACATAGACTTCCTCAACCTGATCCTGTAGGCCGGCCTGTGGACCAGAAACATGGGTTTTAAGGTTCACATGGCAACCACAGAGTTCACATGGCAAACACAGAGTTACGTTCAAAAGAGAAACGGTGTCCATCTATTGAGTGGTATCCATGACTACGTTTTGCTGTCTAGCCACTGCTGAATACAAATTATATTAAATGTTTTGAATGAACCAACAATCATAAAACGCTCTTTAAGAATCTAATCTAACGGTGTATCTGAAGTGTATTTTAGACCAGTATTTTGGGTCCTTGCGAACATGTTGGACATCATCTTTCATTGCCCAAAATGAACTGTCCTAAACTGAACTTGACCTTTCCATACAGTCAGTGGGGCTCAAATCAATGTCTGAATTTTAATGTGAATAAATACACAAGATAATACACAATGTTCTTGTTTCATAGTGGGGCTAACACAATTCTTAGAGTGGCTGTAGTAAAAAAGTTTCTAAAGGTTTTCGGGGGCCCCTCAGCGTCACCAAATCAATTCTGCTTACGGCCCCATAAAGGCTTGGGCCGGCCCTGCTCTATTGTAATCTGCTCTGCTTTACTCTACTCTGTTTTAGGCTTCTCTGTTCTACTCTCCCCTCTCCTCTCTCCTCTCTCCTTTCCTTTCACTGTGGGTGAAAAAAAAGTTTTGAAAGGTTCAAGAGATATTTTTGAAAAAGTTTCTAAAGGTTGAAAAAAGTATTTTTCAGCTGAAAAAATTCTAGCCCAAAAAAATTCGGCCCTCAAAAAATCGACCCTATCAAATTCGACAAGAAAATGTTCCAGCTGAAAACATTCGAGCCCAAAAAAATTCGACCCTTAAAAAATCGACCCTGTCAAATTCGACACGAACATTTTCCAGCTGAAAAAATTCTAGCCCAAAAAAAATTCGTCCCTCAAAAATTCTAGCCTATCAAATTCGAGACGAAACATTTTTCAGCTGAAAACATTCGAGCCAAAAAAAATTCGGCCCTCAAAAATTCGACCCTATCAAATTCGACACAAATGTTCCAGCTGAAAAAATTCTAGCCCAAAAAAAATCGGCCCTCAAAAATTCGAGCCTATCAAATTCGAGACGAAAATTTTTCAGCTGAAAACATTCGAGCCAAAAAAAATAGTGCCTATAAAATTCGCCCCCTCAAAAATTCGACCCTATCAAATTCGAGCCAAAAAAATTCGAGCCTATAACATTCGAGCCTATCAACTTTGACCCGAAAAATTTAGAGCTTAAAAAATTCTGATTTTTAACATCCGGGATATCAAGGACAGGTAGAGCAATCGAGCATCAATGCAATTGAACCAACTTCTGACCTATCCAACTGCAGCGCTCCCTCCTCAGGCCCCTCTAAACCGGAACTCTCTCCTCAGGCCCCTGGATTGGAGCTGCTCAGGATGCTCGATTGCTCTACCTGTCCTTAATATCCCGGATGTTAAAAATCGGAATTTTTTAAGCTCTAAATCTTTCGGGTCGAATTTGATAGGCTCGAATTTCTGAGGGTCGAATTTTATAGGCTCGAATTTTTGGGGCTGGAAAATTTTCAGCTGGAAAATTTACGGCTCAAATTTGATAGGGTCTAATTTTTTATGGTTGAATTTTTTAAGATCCATTTTTTTTGGCTCGAATTTGAGCAACCTGAATTTTATTTTACATTGAAATATATTCAGATGGGAATTCAGTGTTGTTTAAATTTCAATATTAAGTATTTGATGCCTTTTAAAATTCAAAACATTATGGCACTGATTTGCTTCCATATAAACTATAATACTCAAACACTACACAGAAAAGTTTATTAAACGTTGCGCTGATATTGTGTTGTCATACGCGACTACAACGTCCGGTTTCCGAAATCATCGAGCGACAGCCGCACTCACACATGCACTGAGATTCCTAGAAATATTGTTAGATTAATTAACTTAATTTTATTATAATTATAAGAACAGTGGGGACTTTCCAGTCACAGGAATGTCAGTATGATGTCATTTACAACTCCCCTACCTTCCTCCATGCTTCTTTCCCTCCCTCTTTCCCTCCTCCCTCCTTCCCCCCCTCGTCCACTGGGTCACAAGGGGGTGTTCCCCTCCCCAGACACACTGCCACCTTGTCTGTTCTCCACCCACCATACATGGAACAGCACAGTATAAAACAGCGCCAGACCCTGCCCTGGTCTGGTCTGGGCGCTTCTGACACCAGCGGAGTATCAGCGATCTCTCCTCCAGACATGCAGCCCTCACAGAGGTGGCCAGAGCAGGGCTGGGCCCTCCTGCAGCTGCTTCTCCTGGGAGCCTCCAGGGCCTCGGAGTCCGTCTGCCGGAGTAGAGGGGCCTCAGACCTGCCCCAGCTGGCCAGAGAGGGGGACATCATGCTGGGGGGGGTCTTGTCCTTCCACAGCAGCTGGAGGAACGTGGACCGCGACTACACTGACGTCCCCCCGGCTCTGCTGTGTGAAAGGTACTGAGTCTCTCCACCTGGGAGACAACCAGAAGGTTATGGTGTTTTTTACAGTTTACTTTTGTATTCATTCTTTTATACGTTGCTTTTATCCAAAGAGACGTGTTAATAGTGCATATGGAACGTGAAGAAGAATATTAAGGGTCAGGATCAGTTGTCTTCATTTGTGTGTGTGTGTGTGTGTGCTGGTAAACACACAATAAGGAGATTAACTGCAGTCATGGATCGTCATACACACCACTGTATGTCACTGAGGGCATTGCTGTTGTATTGTACTTATTCATAGATATTCACAGAAAAATGACATTGAGAATGAGAGTTAGTTCATATGGGAATGGGTATAGATTAGTGGTTAGAGTGTTTGACCGCAGATCAAGCAGTCAAATACTCAAAAATGTATGTTTGCTTTGGAAAGAAAAGTCTGCAAAAACCTTTGGTATTGTCAGATGTGAGAGTATTGTAGTAGAGAAGGGAAGCCTTGTGTTTCAGGTGTAGTTTTGTTTTGTAGTCTGAATTTCAGGGCGTTCCAGGAGGCCCAAGCGATGATCTTTGCCATCGAGGAGATTAACAACAGCTCAGCCCTCCTGCCTGGCATCACTCTGGGATACAAGATCTACGACGCCTGCGGGTCCATAGCCAGGGGGGTGAGGGTGGCTCTCGCCATGGCTAATGGGAACGAGGACTCGTCCCCGGCCTCATCCCCAGCCTCATCCCCAGCCTCTAACTGCAGTAGACCAGCCCAGGTCCTGGCCATCCTGGGGCGAATCCTCCTCCTCTCCCTGCATGGCCATAGCTACCGTCCTGGGGCCCTTCCGCATCCCTGTGGTGGGTCGTTCCTCCACACAGAGAGCCTCTCTAAACCTCTCTGCTCGTCTAAAGATGCTCTTTGCTCATCATTTAAAGCTGTCAATGCTTTCCACGAGTGACATCTTTCAAAGCTTTAAATCTTTTCTGCAAGGATATTTCCAGTCCAATTAGTCCTAATTTCAAACATTTCAGATTCATAGAGGATGTGTCAGTGAGTCACATATTATAAAAAGCTGTGTATTTTAACGGGGGCATTTCCAGAAAAATAGGTTTTCAAATCGGTAAACCTTCCCTGTTAAATCAAAGGGATATATGTTTAAATCTCTCCCAGATCAGTCACTTCGCCACCTGCGCCTGTCTCAGTGACAAAGCCCGCTACCCCTCCTTCCTCAGGACCATCCCCAGCGACCTCTACCAGAGCAGAGCCCTGGCCCAGCTGGTGAAGCACTTCGGCTGGACCTGGGTGGGCGCCGTCCGGACCGACGACGACTACGGCAACAACGGCATGGCGGCGTTCACAGAGCAGGCGGAGCGTCTGGGCGTCTGCCTGGAGTACTCCGTCTCCTTCTTCAGGAACGACCCCAGGGAGGAGCTGCTGAGGGTGGTGGACAGCATCCGGGTCTCCTCCTCCAGGGTCATCGTCTCCTTCATGTCCTACATGGACCTGGAGGTAAACACCAACACACACACCTGCCTCGGACTTCTGTGCTGCAGTTCTTAAACATAAAAAAAAACATTGACACTGCAGTCACACAGACTACGCGTCGTACATGTGTATCTAGAAGCATCACTCACACAACATACACAAGCACTTCAACCAGAGTATTACCTCATAGAAATAAGAGCCGTAATTGCTGCAGGGACAAATTTGTTTTGGTATGTATTCCTTCTGCATTTTGGAACCCTGAATCTTTTACCAGAGAAGCTGGTACTCTGAGTGGATGATAGGAGAGTCAGAAAGTGTTATGTGCTTGTGTAAGGTGCTGGTTCGCGAGCTGGACCGCCACAACCTGACTGGGTACCAGTGGGTGGGCACGGAGGGCTGGATCACCGACTCCTACACCGCCACCATGGAGGGCCACCACGTCCTGGACGGGGCCATAGGCCTCGCCATCCCCAAGGCTGAGGTCACCGGCATGAGGGACTTCATCCTGGACGTGAAGCCCCTGAACACCTCCGGTAGCCAGCTGTTCACGGAGTTCTGGGAGGCTCTGTTTGACTGCAGGTTCCAGCGTGCAGCGAGCGGAGCGGAGGGCGGACAGAGGGAGTGTACAGGGCAGGAGGACCTGACGGGCATGCAGAACACCTTCACGGACATGTCGCTCATGGCCATCTTTAACAACATGTATAAGGGTGTGCACGCCGTGGCCCACGCGCTTCACCGCCTGCTGAGCTGTGAGCAGACGTGTGCCACTCGCAGGCAGCCAGACCCACACACGGTGAGTTACACCTCACACTCGCAGGCACCGACCCACACGTGAGTTACCCTCACTGCTGATCGGAGGCTTGTTGCCGTGACACCAGACCTGAAACGGTGGGATTTGTTGCCTGACAGTAACCAGTTGCTCTGAAGGAAGGGAGTGCTGTTTAAAATGCAAATTTAAGTCATAACTGAAGAAGATACAAATTAAGAACATTATAAAAATAATATACTTTTTTATTGATTTATTGTATTGTTTAACATAGTGAATGTTGTTACAAAGGAACTTTGAGAGGCCAAACATCTCAATTTCTTTCTTTTTTTTCATGTTTTTTTTTAGATCTTAGAGGAGATTAAGAAGGTCCGCTTCCAGACCAAGGAGGGAGAGGAGGTGTATTTCAATGAGAACGGAGATCCAGCCGCCAAGTACGACATCATCAACTGGCAGCCAAGGGCAGACGGCAGTGTGGGCTTCGTGGTGGTGGGTCTGTACGACGCCTCCGCCCCTGCCCACACACAGCTGACTGTCAGGAACATCCCTCTGGTCTGGGCCCACAACTCCAGACAGGTGAGTGTCAGGAACATCCCTCTGAAAAAAACGTTTATATTCATTTATCGGCCATTACAAATGCCGATACAGATAATTTGGAAAATGCCTAATATCGGCTGATAATATCGGCCCGCCGATATATCGGTCGGGCTCTAGTTGATTCCTCCTCTGTGTCCTGCAGGTGCCTGTGTCTGTGTGCAGTGAGAGATGTCCCCCAGGAACTCGTAAGGCCGTGCAGAAAGGAAAGCCTGTCTGCTGCTACGACTGTCTCCCATGTGCAGAGGGAGAGATCAGCAACCAGACAGGTGATCTGTGGCTCTTAACTCAAACTCTTTTTTTCAAACACTATATATCCCAGCACACAAACAGTCACCCGCCTACATGATACGAATCAAACAAACTTTAATTATGAAATCAAAATATCGGTCTACGTTGTAGGCATACAAGCAACAGCATTCACCTTCACAATATCTACGTTTCTAACCAATCGATTTCATTTATTTTTTAGATTCTATAACCTGTGTGAAATGTCATTCTGAGTTCTGGTCGAATGCGAGGAGAGAGAGCTGTGATAAGAAGGAAACGGAGTTCCTGTCCTATGAAGAGGTCATGGGCGCGCTTCTGACCTCGGTCTCTCTGCTTGGGACGTGCATGACCGCTGTTGTGGCGTTCATTTTCTACAAGTACAAGAACACTCCCATCGTCAGGGCCAACAACTCGGAGCTCAGCTTCCTGCTCCTCTTCTCATTGGCTTTATGTTTCCTGTGTTCTCTCACCTTCATCGGCCGGCCCTCTGAGTGGTCCTGTATGCTGCGCCACACGGCGTTTGGGATCACCTTTGTCCTCTGCATCTCTTGTGTCCTGGGGAAGACTTTAGTGGTGCTGATGGCCTTCAGGGCCACACTTCCAGGAAGTGATGTCATGAAATGGTTTGGGCCTCCACAGCAGAGACTCAGTGTCCTGGCTTTCACTCTCATCCAGGTCCTGATCTGTGTGCTGTGGTTAACAATCTCTCCTCCTTTCCCCTTTAAGAACATGAAACACTATAATGACAGGATCATTCTAGAATGTGCCTTAGGTTCTGCTGTGGGCTTCTGGGCTGTGCTGGGGTATATAGGACTCCTGGCTCTCTTGTGCTTTGTCCTGGCTTTCCTGGCCCGAAAGCTGCCTGATAACTTCAATGAAGCCAAGTTCATCACCTTCAGCATGTTGATATTCTGTGCTGTCTGGATCACCTTTATCCCAGCTTATGTCAGCTCTCCTGGGAAGTTCACTGTAGCTGTGGAGATCTTTGCGATCCTGGCCTCCAGTTTTGGTTTACTGATATGCATATTTATTCCAAAATGTTACATAATTTTACTCAAACCTGAAAAAAATACCAGAAAGAGCATGATGATGGGGAAAAAGGCTTTGAAATCCTTGTGACTGACAGATAGACTGAGAATGTACAGTAAAGCCTATTGAAAGTTGATAGTTAAGATTTAAATCTCAACTGTATAAAAATGTTAAATGAATAATTAAACATTTTAAAAACCAACCAAAAGAGATGTTTTTATTGATAATCTCAAAATGAATGTTAAGTGTATGAGACCTCATATAATGAGAGTTTTATCTAATTATTTAGTTAGGATGAAAGGAGAGAATAAACCATCAACAACACATTGTCACACCAAAGCACCGTCACATTTCCATTAAAAAATATTAGATGAACTTAAGAAACTTTATTTTTACATTTCAAAATTTCTAGATATTTCAGCATGTCTGTCTTTTAATATCTCTAAATTTCTGCATTTCTACATCTCGATATTTCTGTATTTCTACTAGAGCCCGACCGATATATCGGCGGGCCGATATTATCGGCCGATATTAAGCATTTTACGATCTATCGGTATCGGTATTTATAATGGCCGATAAATGAATATTATTATTTTTTTGATTTTATTTTTAATAATTATGTTTTGTTCAAAGGAATTTTGAGTTTCATATCTTAAGTTTGTATTTTTATACATTTTATTTATCAGAAACTGCATTATCATATTATTTTAGTGAGGAAATAATAACAGGAGTCAGATGGCTAAGCAGTTAGGGAATTGGACTATTAATCAGAGGGTTGCTGGTTCGATTCCTGGCCGTGTCAAATGACGTTGTGTCCTTGGGCAAGGCACTTAACCCTACTTGCCTCTGGGAATGTCCCTGTACTTAGTCGCTCTGGATAAGAACTTCTGCTAAAAGTGACTAAATGTGAACTACAAATAACTAATGTTAGGGAAATCAGTTTGTTTTGTTACGCGTTTCTGGATTTTTTAGAATTTGTTTTATATCGGCCGATATCGGAATATCGGATTTTTAAATCACCAAATATTTGTATTGGTATCGGCCTTAAAAAATCCTTTATCGGTCGGGCTCTAATTTCTATAGCTCTAAATTTCTGTAAATCATAATTCTGTATTTCTGTATATGTCTGTAGTTCTCCAGAGACCTGGTGCCCCAGCTCCTCCAGCAGGGATCCCTGCCTGGGCCCAGGGTCTACATAAGGGCTGGGGCTGTGTGGCTGGAGGAGCAGTCAGCAGAGAGGAGAGACCAGCAGGGGAGAGCAGAGAGGAGCTGGAGACACCAGTCAGCAGAGTGAAGCCATGCAGAGGCTGCTGGTCCTGTTGGCCCTGCTGTTTGGGCGTGGGAGACCCCGCGTGCAGGCTGCGAGGGAGGGCTCAGCCTCCGGAGCTGGCCCACGATGGAGACCTCGTCATCGGAGGCATCTTCTCTTTCCGCATGAGGCAAAACGGGGTCGTCGACGGCTACGAGACGATTCCAGACGCACGTGAATGCTTAGAGTATGAGCCATTATTTAAAACACATTTGTATGTTTTTCTGATGTGACATTTTTCTATTCAATATTTTCATTCATGTGCTCACTTCCTATAACTTTTGTATTACTTGGTTACTGACTCTTGTCTTTGCAACAACCTGACTGTTCAGTCATTTTCTAAGCTTCAATTTCAGAGAGTTCCAGTTTGCTCAAACCATGATCATGGCGATCGAGGAAATCAACAGCGACTCAGACATCCTGCCCGGAGTCACGCTCGGATACAAGATCTACAACAACTGTGGAACCATGGACATCCTGAGAGCGGCCATGGCGCTGGTGAGCGGCCAGGAGGCCGTCGTCGGGGACAGTAGCTGCAGAGACACGGTCCCTGCCATCCTGGGACACTCTGGCTCCACGCCCACTATAGGATTCGCACGGCTGGTGGGGAGATTTCAGATACCGGTGGTACGAATCACAGAAATATTACATCCGAGACGCATGGCAGTCTTGCTCAGGTTGTGTTATGTGAATACTGGGGCATGATATCTGCAACTTGACGTAGATGCACTGGGGCCTGATATCTGCATCTTGACTGTACTTCACTGTTTGAAGTACAGTTTCAAATGTAATCTCAAACTAGATCTTGACCGATACTTGATAACTTTATCTTCCTTTTTTGTGTTTTATTGAAATGCCCACCTTCTCGAAAACAGGTCAGCCACTTTGCCACCTGTGCGTGTCTGAGCAACAGGAGAGAGTACCCCTCCTTCTTCAGGACCATCCCCAGCGACTACTACCAGAGCAGAGCCCTGGCCAAGCTGATGAAGCACTTTGGCTGGACCTGGGTGGGGGCCGTGTGCAGTGACAACGATTACGGTCTCAACGGCATGGCCACCTTCATTCAAGCCGCAGAAGAAGAGGGAGTTTGCTTAGAGTACTATGAGGCTTTTGAAAGTTCAGGGCCGATTAATACGTTACTCAGGGTAGTTGAGATCATTAAGCAGGCCACTTCCAAGGTTATCGTAGCCTTTGTGACACAAAGGGAGATCAAGGTGCTGGTGCAGGAGCTGTACAGACAGAATATCTCAGGGCTGCAGTGGATAGGCAGTGATGCCTGGATCACGGACACGTCCCTAATTGACAGCCAGGAACTGGGTATCCTTCTGGGATCTGTGGGGTTCGCTGTCAGCACGGCTCACATCCCCGGCCTTGGGGAGCATCTGAAGCAGGTCCACCCCTCCCAGTTCCCCAACAGCATGTTTCTCCGAGACTTCTGGGAAACGGTGTTTGACTGCTCTCTGAATGAGAAGGTGGAAAGTCGTAGAATGCCATGCAATGGCTCCGAGAGTCTGAGACATGTGAACAACGAGTTCACAGACGTGTCTGATGTGAGGTTCTCTAACAACGTGTACAAGGCGGTGTACGCAGTGGCTCACGCCCTGCACAACCTGCTCTCCTGTGAGCAGGGCCAGGGCCCGTTCTCTAACAGGAGCTGTGCTCAACTCACACACATCCAGCCGTGGCAGGTGAGCAGTCACACCAACACACCAGGGGAATCCTCTTCACACCATGTTCTCAAACCCACACTGACAAAATCCCACTTTCTATTTTTCTATCTCTCAAAACAATTCTGCCATTCCGCCAATAGGTTCTACATTACTTGCAGATGGTGAATTTCACCACCAAGGAGGGGGAAAGTGTTTTTTTTGACAGCAATGGAGACTCTCCAGCCAGATATGAGCTTGTCAGTTTGCAGCCGGCCCAAAGTGGTACCATGAAAGCTGTGACTATCGGTATCTATGACGCTTCCCTGCCTGCCAGTCAGCAGTTCATGAGGCACAACACCACTGTTGTCTGGGGAGGAGGGGTGACCAAGGTAAACCTGACTTTCCTTTCAGGGATGAATACAGTTATGTGTTATCTACTCGAATCAAACATTTTATTAATTAAAAAGTAAAACTGTAGTATGAATACTAATATAATCAGTTTCAGTAATACTCTTCTGTAAAGTACCCGTCTGTTAAATGAGATAGTGTTTCTCCTTTGTCTTTGTCAGGTGCCTGTGTCTGTGTGCAGTGAGAGATGTCCCCCAGGAACTCGTAAGGCCGTGCAGAAAGGAAAGCCTGTCTGCTGCTACGACTGTCTCCCATGTGCAGAGGGAGAGATCAGCAACCAGACAGGTGATACACACACTCAGGTCCACTTCTCTCTGAACTGGAGCAACACCAAAAAACAGTGGAGACTTTAACCACACCATATTTGCTGTAAAAAGTTGTGAAATAAATCAAAATAATCAGTTTTTTATAGCCCAGGCTTTATTCTTTAGGACAAAAAATTAATATGTATGTATTGTGTTCAAATGTGTTTGCAGACTCCATAGACTGTGTGAAGTGTGCACTTGAATATTGGTCCAACAGACAGAGAGACGGCTGTGTACACAAACAAATAGAATTCTTGGCTTATGATGAAACCATGGGAGCAATCCTAGTCTTTTGTTCATTGCTGGGGATCTCTCTGACTCTGGGAACCATCCTCATCTTCTACTGTAGCAGAACCACGCCCATCGTCAGGGCCAACAACTCAGAGCTCAGCTTCCTGCTCCTCTTCTCCCTGACTCTGTGTTTCCTGTGTTCTCTCACCTTCATCGGCCGGCCCTCTGAGTGGTCCTGTATGCTGCGCCACACGGCGTTTGGGATCACCTTTGTCCTCTGCATCTCTTGTGTCCTGGGGAAGACTATAGTGGTGCTGATGGCCTTCAGGGCCACACTTCCAGGAAGTGCTGTCATGAAATGGTTTGGGCCTCCACAGCAGAGACTCAGTGTCCTGGCTTTCACTCTCATCCAGGTCCTGATCTGTGTGCTGTGGTTAACAATCTCCCCTCCTTTCCCCTTTAAGAACATGGAACACTATAATGACAAGATCATTCTAGAATGTGCCTTAGGTTCTGTTGTGGGCTTCTGGGCTGTGCTGGGGTATATAGGACTCCTGGCTCTCTTGTGCTTTGTCCTGGCTTTCCTGGGTCGAAAACTGCCTGATAATTTTAACGAAGCCAAATTAATTACCTTCAGCATGTTGATATTCTGTGCTGTCTGGATCACCTTTATCCCAGCTTATGTCAGCTCTCCTGGGAAGTTCACTGTAGCTGTGGAGATCTTTGCCATCCTGGCCTCCAGTTTTGCTTTACTTTTCTGTATATTCGGTCCTAAATGTTTCATCATATTACTGAGGCCCAATAAAAATACAAAGAAGCATATCATGGGTAAGACCTCCAAAGACATCCAATATTAGCCAGAGTCAATTTGACACTTGCAAATAATCCCTCAGTTTGAAATTGTGACAATAGGGTACAGCAAACACAACATAAACTATTTGCATGTTGCTTTGAATAAAATGATTAGCTAAATGAATGCAAATGTACTGTAAGTGAAACCAAATTCAACTGAACCATTGATATCACGTTACATGATCAATGTAGTTGTATATATTTTAATAAATCCTTTAGCAGAACTGATTATATGCTTTACATAATTCTAATATTATAATATTCCTATGAATACAAATCATTTTCAATTGTATGCCTTCATGGCAGTAGAAAAGTAATCTTCGATTTTATAAATCTGATAAAACCTGCAAACATGTTTAAAGTTAAACAGGCCACTCAGACAATGATGTAATGATTGTTGACAATAAAACAGTGATTTGTGAGTAAGTGGATTGGATGTGACTTTCATCATCTAACCATAACATACACTTACAGACACACACACACAGACACACACACACACAGACACACACACACACAGGCAGGTAAATTAGCCAGCTGCCAGTTCAGACAGGTTGCGTGTGGCGGTGGTCTCTTCAGGGACGGAGTTGACACAAGCACATGAGGCAACACGACATCCTGCCTCTCAACAACATCATCATCCTGCCTCTCAACAACATCAACATCGCAGGCACCCAGCTGGCACTCCCTGCCTCAGGGCGAAGATGATGATAATCAAGAGACGGTGTTGCAACACTGTACAGATATGATACAATAGAATCATCTGTTATAACCGGTATGGAATTACCAGTTTTTATATATCTTACGAAAATAGTCTATTTTGCTGGGGTGCACGGGTCAAGTGTGTGTGACGTGGGCTGAGGCCCTACTGCATGGGCCCTACTGCAGGTGCCGTACTGCTGAGGCCCTACTGCAGGGGCCCTACTGCAGGAGCCGTACTGCTGAGGCCCTACTGCAGGTGCTCTACTGCAGGGGCCCAGGTTCAACTCCGGTCTGGGATGTTTTCTGGATATCCTCGTCTCCCATTCATATCCTGACTCTCTTCACTGTACCTGTCCCAACTAAGCAGAAACACAAATTATTATTTTTAAAATATTTTTTCTGAAACGGTCGAGATTATTCAGCAGAACTTGGTTCCCACACACCTGCATGCTGTTCCCACACACCTGCATGCTGTTCCCATACACCTGCATACTGTTCCCAGTCTGCGGTCCAGGTTGGCCTGTGGTCCAGGTTGGCCTGTTCCCAGTCTGCGGTCCAGGTTGGTCTGCGGTCCAGGTTGGCCTGTGGTCCAGGTTGCCCTGTTCCCAGTCTGCGGTCCAGGTTGGTCTGCGGTCCAGGTTGGCCTGTGGTCCAGGTTGCCCTGTTCCCAGTCTGCGGTCCAGGTTGCCCTGTTCCCAGTCTGCGGTCCAGGTCGCCCTGTTCCCAGTATGTGGTCCAGGTTGATCTGCGATCCAGGTTGGCCTGTGGTCCAGGTTGTCCTGTTCCCAGTCTGCGGTCCAGGTGGTCTGCGGTCCAGGTTGGCCTGTGGTCCAGGTTGCCCTGTTCCCAGTCTGCGGTCCAGGTTTCCCTGTTCCCAGTATGTGGTCCAGGTTTCCCTGTTCCCAGTATGTGGTCCAGGTTGGTCTGCGGTCCAGGTTGGTCTGCGGTCCAGGTTGGCCTGTGGTCCAGGTTGGCCTGTGGTCCAGGTTGCCCTCTTCCCAGTCTGCGGTCCAGGTTGGCCTTCTCATGACATGTTACTGCTACAAAGACACATACAGCTCAGCACTACAGCATCAGACTGCAGATCAAGAGGTTGCAGGGTTCATTCTCCCCCTACCCAATATGTTGCTTTTGATCAAGTTGGAGGGAACAGCTTAGTGGTTAGAGCACTTGCCTTAAGATCAAAAGGATGCTTATTCAATGTCCACCCAGTACCGAACATCACTTTGGATAAAAGTGTTGGTGTGAATACAGTACTATTCACTCACAACTCACATGTTTCCTTCAAGTGGTCATGGTGTCCCGTCCTGACCACACTGCAGACATGTGTCCCTTGAAGCAGCCCCACAAAACCCCAAACATCTCCTCAGGACCTTCATCCACCTGAATGAAGGTGTAGGTCATGCAGTGAACAAGGCTGGTTCTTGCTGTATGGAAACACAACTGGGGGCCGTGAGAGTGCTTTCATAAGGGGCCTATACAGAGGGATGTGGATAAACAGGGTTTACAGGGAATGGGTAAATGTATCTCATTACGATGTTGTGTTTGAGATATGGTCACTTGTTGCTGTGTCTTACAACAGACTGTTCCTTGGCACTAACCACTGTAGAAGCTGTTAAAACTTCTAGACTCTTCTAGACCTTTATTATATCCTGCATTTATCATATGTCCGTCGCTATGGACAAAAACTAAACGACTGAGAAATTATAATAAAAAGAAAAAAACTGTATTTTTATCGCGCTTTTAAAAGTTGTATCTCAAAGCGTTTACGACATAACAAATACAAATACAGTGAATATAAAGGAATAGAAAACATGCAATAAGAACAATTAATTTTATTTTTTATTTTTTTTATGTTCTCTACCAGCCCTCCTCCTCTCAGCATCTCTCCTGGGGTTAAGGAGTGTGTCGTGGCCTCCTCAGGCTCCCCCTAGCTGCAGGGGGGAAGAACAACACGAGGACCTGGCTGCTGCGGTCATATAAAGGGGACAGAAGTGAGGACAGAGAGGCAGAGGCCTTAGTGGAGCCATGACACTGGTGATGCTGCTACTGTTGGCCCTGCTGTTTGGGCTGGGAGACCCCGCGTGCAGGCTGCTGGGGAGGCCTCAGCCTCCGGAGTTGGCCCGAGACGGGGACCTCGTTATCGGAGGGATCTTCACCTTTCGGACGGGGTATGTGGGTGGGGTGCCCACCTTCCGCAGCTTACCCATACCCCCGACATGCCTGAAGTAGGTGGATCGTCTTAAACTTGTGTTTTTTTGGGAGAAGATATTTGTCATGTTGTTGTATGCCTGGTCTCAGGTGTTTTCTTTCCCCCCAACTGACTCATGATGAACGTTTATGGGTTTTTGTCTTCAGTATGAATTTCAGAGAGTTGCAGTTCGCCCTAACAATGATCTTTGCGATCGAAGAGATAAATAGAAATAGGGCCATTCTTCCGGATCATACTCTGGGATACAAGATCTACAACGCCTGTGGATTTGACAACATCCTGATGTCGGCTGTGTCTCTAGCTAACGGCCAGACGGAGGTTGCTGATGACAGCAACTGCACTAAGGACATGGCCCACGCCATCATAGGTCACTCTGCCTCCACACCAACCATGGGGTTCGCACGCATCATCGGCAGGTTCCACCTACCAGTGGTAAGATTTTGTTTCGGTTGGAATCAATTATGCTTAAATGCCTTTCAGATATTTTATAACCCCCCTCCAGAGGATCCAGTTGTTAGTTATCAACTTTGTCTGTTGGAAAATGTTCATTCGAGCATACTTGTGTCAAACATCATAAGATTTACGAATGTGTAATGTTTATCTAATCTCGAATTGATTTTGTGATTGTTTGTAACAGCATACTATTTTGATGTTATCTTTCTAAACACAGATCAGCCACTTTGCTACCTGTGCGTGTCTGAGCGACAGGAAACTGTACCCCTCCTTCTTCAGGACCATCCCCAGCGACTACTACCAGAGCAGAGCCCTGGCCCAGCTGGTGAAGCACTTTGGCTGGACCTGGGTGGGGGCCGTGTGCAGTGACAACGATTACGGTCTCAACGGCATGGCCACCTTCATTCAAGCTGCAGAAGAAGAGGGAGTTTGCTTAGAGTACTCTGAGGCTTTTGAGCAGACAGGCGCACCGGAAAAGCTGCTCAGAGTAGTTGAGATCATTAAGCAGGCCACTTCCAAGGTGATCGTAGCTTTCATGACACACAGAGAGATCAAGGTGCTGGTGCAGGAGCTGTACAGACAGAATATCTCAGGGATGCAGTGGATAGGCAGTGATGCCTGGATCACGGACACGTCCCTAATTGACAGCCAGGAACTGGGTATCCTTCTGGGATCTGTGGGGTTCGCTGTCAGCACGGCTCACATCCCCGGCCTTGGGGAGCATCTGAAGCAGGTTCACCCCTCCCAGTTCCCCAACAGCATGTTTCTCCGAGACTTCTGGGAAACGGTGTTTGACTGCTCTCTGAATGAGAAAGTGGAAAGTCGTAAAATGTCATGCAATGGCTCTGAGAGTCTGAGACATGTGAACAACGAGTTCACAGACGTGTCTGATGTGAGGTTCTCTAACAACGTGTACAAGGCGGTGTACGCAGTGGCTCACGCCCTGCACAACCTGCTCTCTTGTGAGCAGGGCCAGGGCCCGTTCTCTAACAGGAGCTGTGCTCAACTCACGCACATCCAGCCATGGCAGGTAAGAGAGTTTCTACAACAGATCACGTTATTGTTAAACTAGCTCCTCCAACTCCACTGTATCAGCAATAGAAAAAAGTCATTGGTTTACCATCTAGTCCTTTACATTTTCTGTTTAGATTGATGGCATTTTTCCACAACAAATTGGTTAAAATGGTGTTTCGGTTATTAATACAATGTATTTCAACATTGGACAGGTGCTTCACTATCTACAGACCGTAAATTTCACCACAGACGAGAGGGAGTGGGTGTATTTCGACCCCAACGGAGATTCACCCGCAAGATATGAACTCGTCAATTTACAAAGTGCCACGTCACAAACCATGAAATTTGCTACTGTCGGTTTCTACGATGCTTCTTTACCGGAGGCTCGTCAGTTCACCATGACAGGCGTCAGACCCGTGTGGGGGACAGGAAGTGACACGGTACACATACACGTGGCTTTGTTGTCATATTTCTGGTTGGTGAATCTTAATGCCGTCCTGCATGCTGTTCTGTAGCACGTGGGAACGGTATGACTCAGTAGGAGTTCATTTGACTGTAGATCAAGAGGTCCCTGATTCAAATCCCATCCCACTCCCATGTGTTGCTTTGGATAAAAGAATCTGCTAAATGAATACATCACATTACACCCTGGCATTCCTAAGTCACATGTAAAGGGGAACATATTTCATTAAAGCTGACATGATATTAAATGCAGCATGCATGTGTGTGTGTGTGTGTGTGTGTCAGGTGCCTGTGTCTGTGTGCAGTGAGAGATGTCCCCCAGGAACTCGTAAGGCCGTGCAGAAAGGAAAGCCTGTCTGCTGCTACGACTGTCTCCCATGTGCAGAGGGAGAGATCAGCAACCAGACAGGTGATACACACACTCAGGTCCACTTCTCTCTGAACTGGAGCAACACCAAAAAACAAACAGTGGAGACTTTAACCACACACAAGCAGACGGGTCATACATGGCATACAATACTAGTATCAACAAAATATTTTTTAACGCTATTTTAATGTTTCTATTCAAACAGACTCAACTGAATGCCTGAAATGTCCTATTGAATACTGGTCCAAAGCCAGCAGTGACCGATGTGTCTTAAAAGAAATTGAATTCCTGACCTACACAGAAACCATGGGGATTGTTCTCTCACTTTTTAGTTTGATTGGGGCTTTTTTAACGCTGACCACAGCAGCGATATTCTTTCAGTTCAAAGAAACCCCCGTCGTCAGGGCCAACAACTCAGAGCTCAGCTTCCTGCTCCTCTTCTCCCTGACTCTGTGTTTCCTGTGTTCTCTCACCTTCATCGGCCGGCCCTCTGAGTGGTCCTGTATGCTGCGCCACACGGCGTTTGGGATCACCTTTGTCCTCTGCATCTCTTGTGTCCTGGGGAAGACTATAGTGGTGCTGATGGCCTTCAGGGCCACACTTCCAGGAAGTGATGTCATGAAATGGTTTGGGCCTTTACAGCAGAGACTCAGTGTCCTGGCTTTCACTCTCATCCAGGTCCTGATCTGTGTGCTGTGGTTAACAATCTCCCCTCCTTTCCCCTTTAAGAACATGGAACACTATAATGACAGGATCATTCTAGAATGTGCCTTAGGTTCTGCTGTGGGCTTCTGGGCTGTGCTGGGGTATATAGGACTCCTGGCTCTCTTGTGCTTTGTCCTGGCTTTCCTGGCCCGAAAGCTGCCTGATAATTTTAACGAAGCCAAGTTAATCACCTTCAGCATGTTGATATTCTGTGCTGTCTGGATCACCTTTATCCCAGCTTATGTCAGCTCTCCTGGGAAGTTCACTGTAGCTGTGGAGATCTTTGCCATCCTGGCCTCCAGTTTTGGTTTACTTCTTTGTATATTTGCCCATAAATGTTTCATTATATTACTGAGGCCTGAGCAGAATAATAAAAAACACATAATGGGTAAGGCAACAAAATATGTTGGCTACTGATGATGTATATGGAAACAGGAACCCTGTCCAACTAATAATTACAACGCCACTGAAGTCATTTTATTGTGTAATCATAATTTGCTGCATTATTAACTTAATAAACAATCTGTTCCTTTTCTTATGTGGCTGCATTGTGCACAGTGTCCATCATCCACCCAATAATCCTCACAATCCACTTCCTCATTATCATATAGTTATTATTAGTTAGTTAGTATATATAGTTAGTTATGATATAGAAAAGGCTGGCTGGGTAACAGATGCTTCACCAAAGCAGGAAGCCAACAGCTCTTTGTATATCTAAAATATACTGTTTGATTTTAAATATGTGGATCAGAACAAATAATCCACAATATCTTGACAATGCATACTCTTGTCATAAATAATTTAGCACATGCATATAGTTAATTGCTGACAGTATATCTTGAAATCCTCATGATTTCCAAATATAAATGAATGATCAATATCAAGCAACATCTGTTGATTGTAAAGCGATATGGAACTTAACTTAGCTTGTGCCCTTCTTTAAGGATGGAAAAAGTACAACCGCACATTCACACACTGACCTGCACAAATAGGCACACACACCAGCACACACACCAGCACACACACACACACACACACCAGCACACACACCAGCACACACACACACACACACACCAGCACACACACCAGCACACGCACACACACCAGCACACACCAGCACAAACATGCACACACACCAGCACACACACCAGCACACACACACACACCAGCACACACCAGCACAAACATGCACACACATGCACACACATACACACACACACACACACCAGCACACACATGCACAAACACACAAAGAGAGCAGAAAGACGATCGACAACCTCAACAACAACCGTGACGCTCCGTGACGTTGTTATTTCAAGAGACGTTGTTATTCTCCCCACGTCTCCGAGGCCCTGGGAGGATAGCCCTGTCCAGCCCACCCGGACAGCCCTCCAGCAGGGAGGCACGAGAGGCCCTATAAAACCCTGCCACCATCCAGGCTGGAGGCAGTCTTTCAGGGGTGACGCTCTATGATGAGACCCTTCACCCTGGTCCTGTTAGCACTGCTCACTGGGGCTGTGTCTCAGAGCTGTGGAGGCTGGCTCCCACTGCAGCTCAGCCCAGAGACAGCTGCCTGTCCTGGGGGTGGAGGGCACACACACGTCCCTCCCAGCCGGTCTGACACCCCCAGCCTCCATCCTTCAGAGATGCTGGAAGGATCTCAGAGGTGAGTTATATATCAGATGGTGGTTTCTTTTGTTTTTCTTTGCTTGGCTAAGAAGGTGTGTTCTCTCTGTTAACCTGCTTCAGCTTGGTTTACCTGCAGGGTTCCTGGATCGCGAAGGTGGATGAAACGTGCCAGGGGTTTGTTTCATAATCACTGACTTTGTAATTGTTTTAATTATCTCGGTGGGGATCTTCAAATTAAATTGTTAGGAGTCTAAATGCCTTCTGATGGGACAGCTAAAACGGCAATTAAAACGCTTTCAGAGAAACTCCAGAGACAGTGTGGTACTAAATTACTTTTGTATAATGACATCGACAACACTAACATTAATCATTGTTGACATGTTTTCATAATGATGATGGTTCTGGCTACAGTAGCTGTGCATAACCTTATAATCAAGACCCACAGTACTCTGCCGTGGGTGACTGGGGTCATCAGGGGAAACAATTAAGAAAATGACTCCTATCATTTTCTCTCTGTCAGGCGGGGAACTCGTATCCTACCGTACTTCTGCAGCATTCACTTTGAAATTCAGGAATAATTTGATGCATCATGATAACAGATATCTTATATGTTGGATATAGCTAAACTGATGAAATGTCACAGTGGTCTGTCATTGATAATATATTTGATTCTTAGTCTTTTACAGGGATGTACACTGTTCATGATAACTTGTATTTACTGTCCAAAATGTCTACATTACTCCTGATGTTATTAACACCCACATTGAAAGTTTGAAACCAAGCAGATTGTATATCATTTATGCACATGTGTATTTTCAAAATCACAAAGAATTATATTGGTCAAGTAATGTACATTTAACCGTTTATTCATGTAACAGACACTTTTCTCCAAAGCGACTTAGAAACAGTGCATGACTGTAACAAATTATGAGTAGCATATTAGACACCTGCTTGTTCTCATTCTCTCTCCCTCTGCTCTGCAGATCAGAATCAGCATCAGTCCTCCTGGTGCTTCTCACCCTGGAGGAGATCAACAGCAGCCCCCTTCCAGGAGTGACTCTGGGCTACAGGATCTACGAGGCCTGTGGGTCCAACCACCTGATGAGGGCTGGCTTGGAGGCAGTGAACGGGGCTGAGCAGGGCTTTGGCAGCGGCAGCTGTGGAGGCAGCGTGGAGGCAGTGAACGGAGCTGAGCAGGGGGAGCAGGGGGAGCAGGGCTGTGGCCGAGGCAGCTGTGGAGGCAGCATGGAGGCAGTGCTGGAACAGTCCTTGTCTGGACCCTGCTGGGCACTGCAGGTGATGGAGAAGAAATTAGCACTTCTGTTTGCGCTTGTTTGCATCGTTAACTCTTTGGGGAATCTTCTCAGCAGCCTCTCTCAAGGCAACATTATACTGTTACTTTTTTGTTGTTAAATTGTTTTTATTTGAACACTATTTATTGAAAGCCTAACTCTTCTTTTGTTTGTTGTTTTCTCTTGTTTTTTTTTACCTGCACAGGTAAGCCAGGTAGCCCACTGTGCATGTCTTATTAGCCAGAGGGTTTCCATGACAACCACGCTCCTCAGAGCAGATCCCAGAGACTGCGGCCTGGTCCCGGTGGCCACAGACAGCCTGGGTCTCCCACACATCCACGCCACCCTGCTCTGCCCACACACCCAGACTCAGAGACAGACTGTTGGACCGGAGACGAAGCGTTGTGCCTCACCAGAGCCCCCCTCCGTCCTGGTGGAGGGTAAGGTCTGTGTCCGCTTCCCTGGTTCCCCAGGCCTGGTATGGAGGTGCTGGAGGGGGGCCTGGACCTGCAGGACCCCAGGCCTGCTCTGCCCCCCTCTGCCCAGGGCTCCGACGAGGCCCTGCCCTTGTGGGCTGGCCTCTGGATCAGTGCTGTTGTTGGATGCCCCTTCCGGGATAGAGGAGAGAGGAAACTGGGCTCTGCTTTCACCCCGGAAACAAGCTGGATTTCAGCCATGCCAGGTACATCTTTGTAGGTTTACTGATTGTAGACAAGCATAGAAATACCACTCTCCACAATACATATATTTGATAGATGTATGTAAAAGTAAATAAGAACCTAGTCGTAAATGATACAGTAATATGAACTCTGTGCAGAAGATTGACAGGACTTTAAAGGGCATCCAACACTTGTATCAAATCAATTATTTGCATCTTATCATCAACTTCTTACTATATGTCATTGAGTGAGTAGACAAGTTATCTATATTACATGTCTAGAGATACTTTGCTTTTCCATCCTCCCTCTGATAGGTGCCCTTGACAGTTCACATCCAGGCACATCCTCTGGACACAGGTTCACACTGCTGTAATGGTCTCCTAGATACGGACGGACAAAATCTACTGAATAAAGGTAATTATTTCCGCTCCTCCAAACAAGAGTAAATATGAAACTAATTTGATTAACATGAGACAATCACTCAAATTAAACCTTACACATGCACATCACACGCAATAAATAATCGATTAGGATTCTAAACCTGCTAATACTAATATACAAATAAACCCCTTCCTCCAGATGGCCATACCTACATCCCACACATCTCCCTCAGCAGTATGGAGAGCAGGGTTCCCCAGGCGGTGTCCTACGGCTGGGTGGAGGGCTTGCTTCTGTCAGCTCTGTGCTTGGTGGGTGTCTGTCTGACCAAGGCAGCAAACACCCTGCACAGAGACTCTCCTCTCCTGAGGACCAACACCAGGATCAGCTTCCTGCTCCTCTTCTCCCTGACTCTGTGTTTCCTGTGTTCTCTCACCTTCATCGGCCGGCCCTCTGAGTGGTCCTGTATGCTGCGCCACACGGCGTTTGGGATCACCTTTGTCCTCTGCATCTCTTGTGTCCTGGGGAAGACTATCGTGGTGCTGATGGCCTTCAGGGCCACACTTCCAGGAAGTGATGTCATGAAATGGTTTGGGCCTCCACAGCAGAGACTCAGTGTCCTGGCTTTCACTCTCATCCAGGTCCTGATCTGTGTGCTGTGGTTAAAAATGTCCCCTCCTGATTTGAGCAGTAATAAAAAGACAAATCTGACTTTAGGAGAGTATGTGTTAGGCCCAGCTGTGTTTGGCTCCATAGCTCTCCTGGCTCTAGTGTGCTTTCTTATGCTGTTCTGTCTGGTGAACAGACCAGCCTCTTTGCAGGCTAAGTTTGTTTTTCTCAGTGTTCTCGTCCAGATACATGTGATGGCTTGGCTTCAAGCTTCCAGAGCACCAACAAAGTGTACTCTTGTCATTGAAATAAATAAACCGGCATTGTAAAAAAATAGTTTAATCTCAGTGAACGCTGTCATTGAGGCAACAAACATACACAAATAAATACATCTTTGGCCACAACTGAATGCTACTTTCAATTAACAGTTTATTATTCAAACCTTTTTTCCTTAATGTAGCAAGTGTATATAGTAGGCTACTTCCAGTATGTGTGCAATAATAAAATGTAACTAGAGAGCGTACAATTTCTGGGGAACTTGTAGGGTGTGCTTGCTTGGTTGCAGGTGGGTCCGTCCCCTTAAGTTTTTCACTTCTAGTGATATGTTCAAGCATTTTCTATGTAGTCCAAATATTGGCCAAGGCTTAGGGGTGGGAAAATAATAATAATAATATATATGTGAGAGAACAAAGATTGTGCTCTCGCCGAAGGCTTGAGCACACCCAATTACCATTTATATAGCCTAAAGAAATCAGACGAATTTGCATAAATGCATTGGGAATAAATCTATGGATTTCATGAGAAATCCTTATCTGTGGTCTATTTCCTATTTTATTATTTATTATATAGGCCTAGTTAATAACTTATTAGGCATGGGACCGACACTTAGTGTAATGTGTTTATATGTATATATATAAGTAAATAAAAATAAGATAAATAAGATCTAGGCTATGATTATTAGCTTGTTAGCCTTGCCTTCTTACATTTTTATTTATTTGTGTAAAATGGGTTAAATTCATTAATTTGTACGAGAATAATTGAATAACCTGATGTCGTTTGGGAACAAGAATCTCTGGTTCAGTTTTTTTCTGGAAAGGGGGCCTCATTTATATTCTCATTTATATCCTGTATAAATGTATTATATCCTGTCGACAGGACACCAGCAAGCACAGAGGCACTGGATTTGATCCAAAGAAATCTGTAATTCTAGAAATCTGTGTCACCGACATTTTACTCACTGACGGCATCACAGGCACTGTGCCCTGTCTGTAATTGCAGGTATCTGTGTGTGCGTGTGTCTCACCGACATCTTAAGCATTAACTGCATCACAGGCACTGTGCACTAGTCCAAACAATTTCACGGGACACTGTCACATTTCAACTTCAACAGAGCCCGGTTCTTGAGATAATCTAGCCACAGCCACACGCAATTAAGGCCAACTTTGCAATATCCCTAAAAACTTTAAGAAAACCTTTACATTTTTGCAGAGGTGTCTTACAATATCTAAATGGTAAAAAAACGAGTTCAATTTGTCTATATTTTGGTATTACAGGGATATAATATTGTTGCTGATATGTTTTGTCTTTACCAATCATGAGTAAACAGGGAATGAACAATCCTTTCATGTTTCTGTCTGATCTTGTGACTAAATACAGTGCTGAGCATCTTGCCCCTAAGCACACTTATCTTGATATGGTGCTAATGTCTAGAGATGCTTTTACTAATAATTGACTAAGGGCGTGTTAATGTTAGTAGTTTTGGAAAAATTCGAAGTCAACTTTGAATTAATTATTTTAAGTTATTTAAGAAAAGGCTTGCGAAGGTTACAGAGCGAGTTACAGTAATAATACAAAAATTGTAAACAGTTTCATGTCATAAAAGATACCGTGACACGTGTCTCTTGTCTCTTGAGTCTTGACACAACACCATGTGTTTCCAATCTATAAAGGTTGTGTCCTCTGACAGAGATTGCAGATTGAGGAGGAGAGAGACTCTGAGATGAGAATGTTGGGAGTCATCCTTCTTGGTCTACTGGCAAAGACTCAGTCAGACAGCTCAGCATGCAAGCTGATAGGACAGACAGGTTATGTAGAGATAGCTAAAGATGGGGACCTTCTAGTTGGAGGAATATTCACACTTGAGTCGAGACGAAAACAGATAGACTATGGCTACAAGAAGCCACCAATTGAGTACTGCAGCGAGTACGTTTTCGTCTTTTACCTATGTGTCAATAGATGCAGTGATTTATGAATGTATCTGCATGTAATTAATGATGCTCGATCACTAGGAGGGAAGTTAATTTTCAGTTTATTTGATTGTTCATATTCAATTATGAAATTGCTCTGACTTCCTTCTCCAGGAGGAATGACAGGGAGCTGAAGTTTGCCCGAACGTTGATATTCACCGTGGAGGAGATCAACAACAGCCCCCAGCTTCTTCCAGGAGTGACTCTGGGCTACAGGATCTACAAGGGCTGTGGGTCTAACCACCTGATGAGGGCTGGCTTGGAGGCAGTGAACGGGGCTGAGCAGGGCTGTGGCAGAGGCAGAGTGCAGGCTCTGCTGGGACACTCCTCCTCTGGACCTAGTAGGGATATCAACAGAGCTATCGGCCCTCTACATGTACCACAGGTGAGATGGTTAAACCAGCCTGCCTGCTTTGAAATGTGTCTACAGAATCTCCACTAAATCATCTGTCACATTTACTATGAGCTAATACAGTCTATGCAAGATTTACCACGTAAAACCACATCATTTGTTGTCAAATTTTCACTGAATATTCGGTCTATTTGTAGGTGTTCTATAGCATGTTTAATATGTTTCTTTTCCCTGTTAACAGATCAGTCACCTTGCCACTTGCGCTTGTCTAAGTGACAAGAAACAATATCCTTCTTTCTTCAGAACAGTGCCTAGTGATAAGTTCCAAGTCATAGCCCTTGTGCAACTCATGAAGCATTTTGGCTGGAGCTGGGTGGGAATTGTTTATACAACTGGGTCATACTCCCTAGAAGGAACTGCTGAATTCATAAAGGAAGCAAAGAAAGAGGGAATCTGTGTCGAGTACACACAATATTTCCTCAAAAGGTACACAACTACTGAATTTGAAGAAATAGTAGAGACAATAAAACAATCCACCTCCAAGGTGATCCTGTTGTTTTGTCCGAAGAGCTATGTTGGTACGATTGTACAGGTTATGGCAAGCTGGAATGTTACAGGGAAACAGTTGATTGGCAGTGAATCGTGGATCACAACAGCAAGCTTGGCATTGGAGAGAGGGAGTATTTTACAAGGGGCGATGGGCTTTGCCATTCCTGAGTCTAACATCCCTGGGCTGAATGAGTTCCTGCTGAGTCTGAAGCCGTCAGACGCACCGCAGAGTGCTCACATCAGGGCTTTCTGGGAGGACGTGTTTCACTGCAGCTTCTTCCCCTCTAACACCTCCAAGCTGTGTACTGGCTCAGAGGACCTGAGGACAGTCGTCAACGATTACACAGACACAACGGAGACCAGGACTGTCAACAATGTTTACATGGCTGTTTACGCAGTAGCACACGCCCTCCATAACCTACTGCAGTGTGAGAACGGGTTAAATCCCACCACAGGGAGGAGCTGTATCAACAAGACCGAGGTCATGCCTCAACAGGTGAAAATATAGAGGAGAAATTAACCTTACTTTTGTTCATTTCCTTTCATATCTTTAGGTGATATTCAGCTCCAATGAATTGTTTGTCTTTATGCAGGTGCTGGAGCAGCTAAGGTTGGTGAACTTCACAACGCAGGCTGGGAATAAGGTGTCCTTTGATGCAAACGGAGACTCAGTGGCCCAGTATGACTTGGTTAACTGGCAGATAGGAGAAGATGGCTCTGCTAACATTGTCAACATCGGCAGATATGACGGATCCAAACCAGATGGACAGAAATTTCATATAAAAGACAATTTCAAAATAGTGTGGGCTGGAAACCATGCTGAGGTAACACAAATGTGAATCTAATGTCTGCATACAACAGTTGTGGCAGTTGTGTACATTGAATAGGCAACTAAACTGTACTATTACAGGTAGAAAAACAAGATAAGATAAATAAGATAAGATAACAAGGTCACAAGATATCATCGAAAAAAGAAAAGAAAAAATGAACATTGATTTTCTATTTTTGCTGTATAGTTAGGGTTAGCTGACATTAACCCTAATTGAAATGTTGTTTCTGGAAGGTTCCCAGATCGGTGTGCACAGAGCCTTGTCCTCCTGGGACTCGGAAGGCCATCAACAAAAGGAAGCCGGTGTGCTGCTTTGACTGCCTCATCTGCCCAGAGGGAGCGATCAGCAACCAGACAGGTACCTGGCTGTTTCTAATGAAGATGACCTTCATTTACGTCCCAAATCTCTGGGAATGTTCCTAAACTGATGATGTATTCGTTTTTATTTTTCAATTTGTTGGACAGATTCTACAGCCTGTTTCCTGTGCCCTCCAGAGTCCTGGCCGAATGAAAACCAAGAGAAGTGTGTTTTAAAACCCACTGAATTCCTCTCCTTTGAAGAAATAATGGGGACTCTGTTAACATTGTTTTCTTGCTTTGGTGTGTTTTTGTCAGTGCTTATGTCAATTATCTTCATAGTTAACAAAGAAACGCCAATAGTCAGGGCCAACAACTCAGAGCTCAGCTTCCTGCTCCTCTTCTCCCTGACTCTGTGTTTCCTGTGTTCTCTCACCTTCATCGGCCGGCCCTCTGAGTGGTCCTGTATGCTGCGCCACACGGCGTTTGGGATCACCTTTGTCCTCTGCATCTCTTGTGTCCTGGGGAAGACTATAGTGGTGCTGATGGCCTTCAGGGCCACACTTCCAGGAAGTGATGTCATGAAATGGTTTGGTCCTCCACAGCAGAGACTCAGTGTCCTGGCTTTCACTCTCATCCAGGTCCTGATCTGTGTGCTGTGGTTAACAATCTCCCCTCCTTTCCCCTTTAAGAACATGGCATACTTTAATGACAGGATCATTCTAGAATGTGCCTTAGGTTCTGCTGTGGGCTTCTGGGCTGTGCTGGGGTATATAGGACTCCTGGCTCTCTTGTGCTTTGTCCTGGCTTTCCTGGCCCGAAAGCTGCCTGATAACTTTAATGAAGCCAAGTTCATCACCTTCAGCATGTTGATATTCTGTGCTGTATGGATCACCTTTATCCCAGCTTATGTCAGCTCTCCTGGGAAGTTCACTGTAGCTGTGGAGATCTTTGCCATCCTGGCCTCCAGTTTTGCTTTGTTGATATGCATATTTGTGCCTAAGTGCTTCATCATAGTTTTCAAGCCAGAACTAAATTCAAAGAAACATTTGTTTTTAAAACAATCTAAATGCCTTTAATGTAGAAATAGTTTTTGTAAATTAAGTGAACAATTATGTTCGCTTATTATGTGAGTTTTCTGACATTAGGTACATGCTTGCTTTCAACAATATTGAATAAAAAAGTTGTGGAATGTTGTTTTCTTGTCTTTACTATAACGGTGTGACGGCCAGTTCCAACTCTGGGTTTATAAGTACTTTATAAGTAGTATAAGTAGTAATGTGCACCTCCACAAGTCAAGAAGAAATTACTTGTGTATCACTGTACTCCCTGAGAGACGCACTGATGTAATATCTGCCAGACTAGGAGGGCATGGAGAAACAAAAAACATGTTATTGGTAGAAAAACTCATCGATTCACATTGCTCAGCATCTATAAAGGTTGTGTCCTCTGACAGAGATTGCAGATTGAGGAGGAGAGAGACTCTGAGATGAGACTGTTGGGAGTCATCCTTCTTGGTCTATTGGCAAAGACTCAGTCAGACAGCTCAGCATGCAAGCTGATAGGACAGACAGGTTATGTAGAGATAGCTAAAGATGGGGACTTTCTAGTGGGGGGTATTTTTTCACTTGTGAAAAGAAGAATTTTTGTAGACTATGGCTACGAGAAAGTGCCTTTTGAGTATTGCAAAGAGTAAGTATCACAATCTGTGTCAATGCCTGTTACTCTTTTGTTTTGAAGTGAATGTCATTTTTTTTTACTTAAGGCAGCAAATAACATTTTATTTTAGATACCTTTCCCAATTTAACAAGTTAGTCTCGGTTTCATTTTTTTTTACAAGTAGAAGGTTTTTACTGTCCCCATTGTCATGTATGCATATCTGTCAAACACCGGACAACCAGACTTTACAGACCAGTTCATCTTTGAAATCGTATTAACCAGCCACTCTTTTCCATAACTGACGATCTTCTTCTCCAGGAGGAATGACAGGGAGCTGAAGTTTGCCCGAACGTTGATATTCACCGTGGAGGAGATCAACAGCAGCCCCCAGCTTCTTCCAGGAGTGACTCTGGGCTACAGGATCTACAAGGGGTGTGGCGCCAACCACCTGATGAGGGCTAGCTTGGAGGCAGTGAACGGAGCTGAGCAGGGCTGTGGCAGAGGCAGAGTGCAGGCTCTGCTGGGACACTCCTCCTCTGGACCTAGTGGGGATATCAACAGAGCTATCGGCCCTCTACATGTACCACAGGTGAGATAGTTAAACCAGCCTGCTGCAAAATAACCTCTAACAGTATTTTACTGGATCTAAATCTGCTATAATGACTGCTCCAGTGTTATCTTGATACAATGTTCATCACACTATAATCTGCTGTATTGAATGTCTAATAGGAACATACCACCTGTGAGACTTGGCTGATGTAACACCTGACAGACAGGGGTGACATGAAAAAAAAATACAATGCTATTTGTAGTAGGCAACAATATAGAGCATCAATACATCAGAAGTATTTTCACTGAATATATTTTTAGAAGAACAACAGCATATTTAATGTTTTATATGTTTATTTTCCCTGTTAACAGATCAGTCACCTTGCCACTTGCGCTTGTCTAAGTGACAAGAAACAATATCCTTCTTTCTTCAGAACAGTGCCTAGTGATAAGTTCCAAGTCATAGCCCTTGTGCAACTCATGAAGCATTTTGGCTGGAGCTGGGTGGGAACTGTTTCTTCTACTGAGACATACTCTGTCAAAGGAAATGCTGAATTCTTAAAGGAAGCAAAGAAAGAGGGAATCTGTGTTGAGTACACAGAATCTTTCCAGAAAGAAGATACTTTTGAGTTTGACAAAGTAGTAGAGACGATCACACAATCTACCTCCAGGGTGGTGCTGCTGTTTATGTCCCTTTCATACACAAAGGAATTTCTAAAGAGGGTAGAAAACAGGAATGTTACAGGAAAACAATTGATTGGCAGTGAATCGTGGATCACAACAGCAAGCTTGGCATTGGAGAGAGGGAGTATTTTACAAGGGGCGATGGGCTTTGCCATTCCTGAGTCTAACATCCCTGGGCTGAATGAGTTCCTGCTGAGTCTGAAGCCGTCAGACGCACCTCAGAGTGCTCACATAAGGGCTTTCTGGGAGGACATGTTTCACTGCAGCTTCTTCCCCTCTAACACCTCCAAGCTGTGTACCGGCTCAGAGGACCTGAGGACAGTCGTCAACGCTTACACAGACACAACGGAGACCAGGACTGTCAACAATGTTTACATGGCTGTTTACGCAGTAGCACACGCCCTCCATAACCTACTGCAGTGTGAGAACGGGTTAAATCCCACCACAGGGAGGAGCTGTATCAACAAGACCGAGGTCATGCCTCAACAGGTGAAAATATAGAGGAGAAAATAACCTTACTTTTGTTCATTTCCTTTCATATCTTTAGGTGATATTCAGCTCCAATGAATTGTTTGTCTTTATGCAGGTGCTGGAGCAGCTAAGGTTGGTGAACTTCACAACGCAGGCTGGGAATAAGGTGTCCTTTGATGCAAACGGAGACTCAGTGGCCCAGTATGACTTGGTGAACTGGCAGATAGGAGAAGATGGCTCTGCTAACATTGTCAACATCGGCAGATATGACGGATCCAAACCAGATGGACAGAAATTTCATATAAAAGACGATTTAAAAATAGTGTGGGCTGGAAACCATGCTGAGGTAACAAAAATGTGATTGTATTGTCTGCATACAACAGTTGTGGCAGTTGTGTACATTGAATTGGCAACTAAACAGTACTACAGGTAGAAAAACAGCATGGTCACAAGATATCATCGAATGATGGAACAGTGATTTTCTATTTTTGCTGTATAGTTAGGGTTAGCTAATTGAAATGTTTTTTTCTGGAAGGTTCCCAGATCGGTGTGCACAGAGCCTTGTCCTCCTGGGACTCGGAAGGCCATCAACAAAAGGAGGCCGGTGTGCTGCTTTGACTGCCTCATCTGCCCAGAGGGAGCGATCAGCAACCAGACAGGTACCTGGCTGTTTCTAATGAAAATGACCTTCATTTACCGTCCCAAATCTCTGGGAATGTTCCTAAACTGATGATGTATTTTAAATCATTTTTTAACCATACATTGGACAGATTCTACAGCCTGTTTCCTGTGCCCTCCAGAGTCCTGGCCGAATGAAAACCAAAACATGTGTGTTTTAAAACCCACTGAATTCCTCTCATTTGAAGAAATAATGGGGACTCTGTTAACATTGTTTTCTTGCTTTGGTGTGTTTTTGTCAGTGCTTATATCAATTATTTTTGTGGTTCACAGACACACCCCAATAGTCAGGGCCAACAACTCAGAGCTCAGCTTCCTGCTCCTCTTCTCCCTGACTCTGTGTTTCCTGTGTTCTCTCACCTTCATCGGCCGGCCCTCTGAGTGGTCCTGTATGCTGCGCCACACGGCGTTTGGGATCACTTTTGTCCTCTGCATCTCTTGTGTCCTGGGGAAGACTATAGTGGTGCTGATGGCCTTCAGGGCCACACTTCCAGGAAGTGCTGTCATGAAATGGTTTGGGCCTTTACAGCAGAGACTCAGTGTCCTGGCTTTCACTCTCATCCAGGTCCTGATCTGTGTGCTGTGGTTAGCAATCTCCCCTCCTTTCCCCTTTAAGAACATGGCATACTTTAATGACAGGATCATTCTAGAATGTGCCTTAGGTTCTGCTGTGGGCTTCTGGGCTGTGCTGGGGTATATAGGACTCCTGGCTCTCTTGTGCTTTGTCCTGGCTTTCTTGGGTCGAAAGCTGCCTGATAATTTTAACGAAGCCAAATTAATTACCTTCAGCATGTTGATATTCTGTGCTGTCTGGATCACCTTTATCCCAGCTTATGTCAGCTCTCCTGGGAAGTTCACTGTAGCTGTGGAGATCTTTGCCATCCTGGCCTCCAGTTTTGCTTTACTTTTCTGTATATTCGGTCCTAAGTGTTTCATAATATTACTGAGGCCCAATAAAAATACTAAGAAGCATATCATGGGGAAGACCTCCAAAGACATCCAATATTAGCCAGAGTCAATTTGACACTTGCAAATAATCCCTCAGTTTGAAATTGTGACCAAGGTACAGCAAACACTTTGAGATCTTTGCCATCCTGGCCTCCAGTTGATATGCATATTTGTGCTTCATCAGTTTTCAAGCCAGAACTAAATTCAAAGAAACATTTGATGACAAAGATGCCATCTAAACATATTTAATGAATGAACGCTGGATTATAGACAAGGTGACCTGCCAATACTATTATAGTGAATTTATGTGAATTTACTGATGTCAGTTAGCCTAAACCACAAATCCTCAGCTGTCACAAACCACACTCTTCTGCTCAATTGATCTTGGTTTTACATATTGAACAAACATTAGGGAAATTTCTGTGACTCGTATTTCTAGTAATTATTTTTAGCTCCTTGGCTTTGAGGTGGTGTAATCAACTTACCTTACCTTGCCTTCCAACTCAGCTCTCTTTTCGAATGCAAATAGAGCGAATGCAATAACGCCCCCGCTACTCCCAATTCTCCGTCCAACCTCCCACTCCATTCTCCCCTCACTTGCGAACAAGACCCAGAGGTACTTGATATCCTTCACTTGGGGTGAGAAGAACTAATTCCCTGAAAGCAAATAAATAAATGTCAAAATATTTATATATAGGCCTACTGTTAGTAAATGATTATTACAATTCTTACTCATTTTAAAATAACATTTTGCCTTTAATTCATAGTTACCGAAACACCAATAGTTACGCTTGGCACGTTGAGGAAAGACCATGCAACTGACATTTTCACCTTCACTTGCCTGTATATCTATGGCAATTTTTATGTTAGTGGTTACGTTCCCTTTCTATTTGTACCACTGAGAAGAGTTGTGCAATGTTGATTGTTTACTTTCTCATGTTGTTACATTTGTGATACATGCATTTGTTATGTTAATAAAAATATATAAATAAATAAAAACTTGCATACGCCCTTATATTTGTTTATATTATATATTTGTTTTATATGATACATTTCACATACATGATTGTAAAGTTAAGAAAGATAACCCCAATTTCTTCGTTTTTTTAATTTAAAAAATAAATAAAAAGACACACAAACTTATAGACACACAAAAACACATCATGTCCGCATATTGCATAACCCAAGTCCCCAACTTCCGGTAGCGAGCAGTTACGTTTACGTTAGTTCTCAAACTAAAAAACATCCGGTTTTAAAAGTTGGGGGTTGCCTTGCCCAAAATGACGGGGAGGGTGAGGGGGTGTTTGCAAATGTTGGTTGGCCCCACCAAATCTCACTCCAAGGTTTTTGGAAAATTTGGCAGCCCTGTAACTACGAAGATAAGGGTTATCGTAAAAGTAGCTAGTTCTAGCTAGGCAAGCGTGCAGCTATCTAGGATTTGAGCAATATTTAGTGAACGGATGAGATGGGCGGCCGCACAAATATTTGAGCTACAGTGGGCGGCTAAGGGGAAAAGGTGGGGAACGGCTGAGCTTAGATGCTGTAAAGTGGAATTGAAATTTAGTTTTAAGTTCATCACACCACATTAAGTAAGGGATAATGCCCGACGAGGTGTCCAATATCATCTGATAATGGACGATGCGGAGCGGAGGACGGTTGCTTCCGCGGAGTCCATTATCAGATGATGATATTGGACACCTCGAAGGGCATTATCCCGCTTATACCATGGTCACTTGCCAACGTTTTTTTTTACAAATATGAATCTATGTTTTAATTCGTTTTGCAATCGAAATCTAACGTTGTTTAACGTCGGCCAACTCTGATATTTTATAGTCCGCTCAGCTCATGGAACCCAACACCAGCTTTCCCTTGGCTGAACTATTAGCCCGAAACGTTATGCTAGCAAGATTCAAAGGCAATAACATTGTGTACGGTTGACAAACAGTAAATATAATATTACAGCATGTTTAACGAGAAGATTAGCTAGCTAGCCAGCCATGTCACTGTCCCAAAATCAATATCAAGATTTTCACGAACAAAATAGCCTTTATCGACCATAGTCTTGGCCACTGTCGCCAGCCGCAGCCTGCAGCGAGTTGAATAGCAAATGGATGTGAGATGATCGCGTCAAAGTTGACATAATCTCCTAACCGTAAATATAATTTGACAATATGTTTAACATTAAGACTAGCCAGCTATCCAGCCATGTAATTGCTCCCAAATCAATATCAAGATTTTCACGAACTAGTGCTAAGTAGCTACTAGACTAGTCTAGGCTACGGCCGCAGCCTGTGACTGTAGAGAGTGGAATAGCAAATGGATGTGAGATGATCGCATTCAAGTTTACATATTCTCCAAACAATAATTATAATTTGACAGTACGTTTAACAACAAGACTAGCCAGCTATCCAGCCAAGTCATTGTTCCCAAATCAAATAAAGAGTTTTACGAATAAAATAATCGGCCATGTGTGTTGGCTACTGTCGTGTTGGCCGCAGCAGAAGTAGATCGACTAGCGAGGTGAATAGCGAATGGGATGTGAGATGAGCGGTTACGTGACACAGACACAGTCTACATTCAGAAAAGTACAATTTTGCAAATAGGTTAAAAGACATATTGAAGTCACTCATTGTGGTAATGACATGTTGGCTTGTTAAAGTCTTTCAAAATTGTAAATGGGGGCTTGTAAATGGAGGACTGTGTCCCTGTTGTTATTGTTACTTATTTCAGACACTTTGTAAAGGCTCATATACTATGTAGCCGGCGCAACCATTTAGAACGGTGAAAAGACAGTTTTGCTGAAATGACGTAGTAGGTGTCCAATATCACTAGTAGGTGTCCGTATATCACTTTTTATACCATGGTCTGGGTGAATACTCGATTCTGATTGGCTGCAGGGGTGTACATTATTAAGTGATATACGGACACCTACTAGTGATATTGGACACCTACTACGTAATTTCAGCAAAACTGTCTTTTCACCGTTCTAAATGATTGCGCCGGCTACATAGTATATGAGCCTGTTCAAAGTGTCTGAAATAAGTAACAATAACAACAGGGACGCAGTCCTCCATTTACAAGCCTCCATTTACAATTTTGAAAGACTTTAACAAGCCAACATGTCATTACCACAATGAGTGACTTCCATATGTCTTTTAACCTATTTGCAAAATTGTACTTTTCTGAATGTAGCCTGTGTCTGTGTCACGTAACCGCTCATCTCACAGTTGAGATGAGCGGTTCGTCCCATTCGCTATTCACCTCGCTAGTAGTAGCAGATCTACTTCTGCTGCGGCCAACACGACAGTAGCCAACACACATGGCCGATTATTTTATTCGTAAAACTCTTTATTTGATTTGGGAACAATGACTTGGCTGGATAGCTGGCTAGTCTTGTTGTTAAACGTACTGTCAAATTATAATTATTGTTTGGAGAATATGTAAACTTGAATGCGATCATCTCACATCCATTTGCTATTCCACTCTCTACAGTCACAGGCTGCGGCCGTAGCCTAGACTAGTCTAGTAGCTACTTAGCACTAGTTCGTGAAAATCTTGATATTGATTTGGGAGCAATTACATGGCTGGCTAGTCTTAATGTTAAACAAATTGTCAAATTATATTTACGGTTAGGAGATTATGTCAACTTTGACGCGATCATCTCACATCCATTTGCTATTCAACTCGCTGCAGGCTGCGGCTGGCGACAGTGGCCAAGACTATGGTCGATAAAGGCTATTTTGTTCGTGAAAATCTTGATATTGATTTTGGGACAGTGACATGGCTGGCTAGCTAGCTAATCTTCTCGTTAAACATGCTGTAATATTATATTTACTGTTTGTCAACCGTACACAATGTTATTGCCTTTGAATCTTGCTAGCATAACGTTTCGGGCTAATAGTTCAGCCAAGGGAAAGCTGGTGTTGGGTTCCATGAGCTGAGCGGACTATAAAATATCAGAGTTGGCCGACGTTAAACAACGTTAGATTTCGATTGCAAAACGAATTAAAACATAGATTCATATTTGTAAAAAAAAACGTTGGCAAGTGACCATGGTATAAGCGGGATAATGCCCTTCGAGGTGTCCAATATCATCTGATAATGGACTCCGCGGAAGCAACCGTCCTCCGCTCCGCATCGTCCATTATCAGATGATATTGGACACCTCGTCGGGCATTATCCCTTACATAATGTACACCCCTGCAGCCAATCAGAATCGAGTATTCACCCAGACCATGGTATAATATGCGTTATAAACTACCCATCCAAATTCGAATGGAAAAAAAACACTGACGTAGTATTTTTAATTAGGCTTTGAAGTCGTGAGAAAATCAGTCTTCTCTGAGAATTTCGCCTGAAGCTCCGCCCCCTCGAATTTATTGAATTTAACAACAAAAGCAACACTAGCTAAATGCAGAGTGCACAGGGCCTTGTGTTCCTGAACTTCTGCTACTCAAATGGTTTGTTCCCGTGTTAAGAGGTGTGTTACATATCAAACAGCATTTCCCAGATTTGAGTAGCCTATGTGTTGTATTCGACAGTCAAATGGAAATAAATAATGTACTAAGATGTGTTCATGTTGCCTACAGTAGCTACTGTAGCTTACTACGTACGTCATCACTGAGATTGCATTTTTGCCCACATGATGGCGTAACTGAATACAGGGAAGGGCTATTTTAGATTAAGGTAGAGTAAAACAGAGGCTATTAAGGTTTGATGGGCTTATTAAACACATTCTAATCAGTAGACTTTCATCACTTTCGTTCATTATCCCACAGTCTGTCCAGAGCCCATGTAAGTCATATTAAATAGCTTCAATAACCAAAAACTATGAGTAAGATAGTCAGCATGCACTAGTCGTGTGTGTTTATGTATATGTGTGTGTACGTGTGTGTTCATGTGTACTCTTGTGTGTGAATGTGTGTGTTAATCCAAAGCTGTCCTAAGGGATCCATACCAAACATGGTTTCCAAATAGTGCTCCTCCCTTTTTTGTTCAGACGCTGTCAGACGTACTAAGGAGGAATAGGACTATAAGAACGAGAATTCACCTGGATCTTCCTCATAGAATGTTGAACAGACATGTGTCGAAAAGAATGGGGCTTCCTTTGCCCTTTGGCAATTCTGTCCCTGAGTTCTGCCTCTGTCTCTGCCTCGGTCTCTGCCTCTGTCTCTGGCTGTGAAGTGCTGGGTAAGTTCAACATGCAGAGGTTGTTCAAACCAGGAGACATAACGATCGGGGGCATTTTTCCTGTGTCCAACAAACAGGAGCAGAGCAACATCACCTACGTGGGGAAGCCTCCAGACGTCAGGTGTGTGGGGTGAGTCTGCTCTTATTCACGTCCAGATTGTCGTCTATCCGTTTCCGTGTTTAATGTCCAGTTTATAGTTCTGTGTATGGATTCCTCAGTTCTCAGATTACTTTTATTTCTGATAATCATGGCTGTTCACTCGTCCTTTTTATTTCTGTCAGTAAAAGTGAGCTTTCATATCTAAAATCTATTATAAACTTTTCTAACTATTTGTTTTTGAAGGTTCGATCTGCGAGCCTTCCGCTGGACCCAAGTAATGATCTTCGCGATCGAAGAAATCAACGAGGACAATCTCCTGCTGCCCAACATATCCCTGGGTTACAGGCAAGATCATTTCACACTATTCAGTATTGTGTTCACCCAGCAGACTGCTTAAACCCAGGCAGGGATTAGAGCCTGTGATCTGCTTAATCTGCACTCAAATGCTCTAACCACTATGCTCTACCCATGCTCCCCGTACAGGATCCAGGACTCCTGTGCGTCTCCCACCAACGTCCTGCGGGCGGCTGTGACTCTGGTCAGCCGGTCAGAGGAGCCTGGTGCCCCCTGCCCACCTGTTGCTGCTCTCATCGCAGAGTCCGGCTCCTCCCAGTCGCTGGCTGTGGCCTCCACTCTGGGCCCCTTCAGGATGCCCACGGTGAGAGGTGTCATGTGTCGCTACGACAGGAACACAGCTGAGACAGAGGCACGTCTGGTGTCTCTGTCTCAGCTCAAGTCCCGAGGACTCTCTGTAAAATGACGGTTCTGTGTTCTGTGATCGTCTGTAAAGATGTTCTGTGTTTGTCTTTCATGTATTTCTATTTCCTTTCAGCAGGTCAGTTATATATCTTGTATATCCAAGCACCAAGATATTACTGGAATGTGTTCTGTGTCAAATGATCTTTCTATGTCATTGTTTTGGATAAAGATACACTTGATTTTGAGAAACCACAGTAGAAATAATGCAAATGCAGCTCAGCTGGTTAAGATGAGAGTGTGGGTCACATGAAAGTAATCGACCATATGTTGATAGTGTATTGAGTCTATACTGAGCATGTTCAGATCATCCACAGATTTACTTTTCAAAGAAAGTGCTATCATGTCTTGGCTCATCTCTCTGATCTCTCATCTCATGTCTCTCCTTGTCACGATGGCAGGTCAGTTACTTCTCCACCTGCGCCTGTCTGAGTGACAGGGAAAAGTACCCCACGTTTTTCCGCACGATCCCCAGTGACTTCTACCAAGCCAAGGCTCTTGCTGCCCTGGTCGGCCGCTTCGGCTGGACCTGGATCGGCGCGCTCCAGTCGGACAACGACTACGGCCGTAACGGCGTCCTGGCGTTCAGCGAGGAGGTGCAGAAGCAAGGCGTGTGCGTCGCGTTCGTGGGGACGGTGTTACGGACGTACACCAGGGCCAGGATCCTGGACGTGGTGGACACCATCAAGCAGTCCATGGTCAAAGTCATCCTGGCGTTCGTCCCGGAGGGCGACCTGTACCCCCTCATGCAGGAGGTGGTCCTGCAGAACATCACGGGGATACAGTGGATCGCCAGCGAGGCCTGGATCACTGCTGCGCGGCCCTCCACCCCGGAGATCTACCGATCCTTCGGGGGGACGATCGGCTTCGTGGTGCGCAAGGCAGCCATTCCCAGGTTCGAACCCTTCCTCCGGGGCATCAGTCCGTACGCGGACCCCAGCGCCGGCTTCATCAGGGACTTCTGGGAGATCATGGCGGGGTGTCGGCCGCTGGCGCCCGGACAGGTCCAGGGGGGTGTGGCTGGGGGCGGGGCCGGGGGCGTGAAGTGGTGCAGCGGAACGGAAACGCTGGCGAGTTCCAGCAACGTGTTCTTCAACGTGACACAGCTGAGGGTGGCGTACAACGTCTACAACGCCGTGTACGCCATCGCACACGCCCTCCATAACCTCATATTTTGCCAGACGTACGGGGAAAGCCCGGTGACGCCTTGTGTGAATGTGTCTCAGATTCAGCCCAAACAGGTGAGACAGACAGCCACAAACACAAGTGCTGTTTTACATGAATGAGTCAGACAGTTAGAGATACAGTTGAGCTACAACACCTCATTTAAGTACAAAATGACGATGACTTTTTTATGTACTGTCATTTTCAGAAGCAGCACATGACTGGTGTGTGTTTAAACTCTGGCTGTGCAGGTCAGTGACCAGCTGCAGAAGGTGAGACTCACCAACCCGTTTGGGGAAGCGGTGTTTTTCGATAAGAATGGGGACCCGCCCCCCTCCTATGACATCATCAACTGGCAGCTGAGGGAGGGGCAGGTGGATCATGTGACTGTGGGTCACTTTGGCTCCGCCTCCGACGGTGGGCTACAAGCTCAGCATCCAGGAAGAAGACATCGTCTGGGGAACAGGTCACATGGTACTGTGCATTTATTTGAGGTTTTGTTCATTTTTGTACTTTTGTATTAATTTAGCAAAGGTGTTTTTCCAAAGCTAAGCACATATTGTGCTATATGCAGTCACCTTCAATAAAAAGACCTTGTTCTTTCTAGGTTCCGACAGCAGCGTGTTCTGCCGTTTGCCCCCCAGGGACCAGGAAGGCTCAGGTGAAAGGCCGGCCTGTCTGCTGCTTTGACTGCATCCCCTGTCCTGAAGGAACTATAGCCAACTCCACAGGTACCAAGCTTACACAGTACAGTATGCATTACAGTGTTACACTATACAGGTACTGCATATGTTAGTGTTGCACTATACAGGTACTGCATATGTTAGTATATCGCAGAAATGTGAACCTGCGACCTACTTTCAAATTTCTTAACCACTGAGCTACACCTTGATGGACGCAAAGAGTTTACAGTCAATTTGTAACTGTCATATTTCCTACCATGAACCTGTTTTTGTCGGAACATGTGTGTGTGTTACTTGTGTGTGTGTGTGCATGTGTGTGTGTGTTACTTGTGTGTGTTACTTGTGTGTGTGTGTGTTACTTGTGTGTGTTACTTGTGTTTGTGTGTGTTACTTGTGTGTGTGTGTTTGTGTGTGTGTGTTACTTGTGTGTGTTACTTGTGTGTGTGTGTGTTACTTGTGTGTGTTACTCAGGTGCTGTAGACTGCGAGCCCTGCCCTCAGGAGCACTGGTCCAACAAGAGGAGGGATAACTGCATTCAGAAAACCATCGAGTTCCTGTCCTACAACGAACCAATGGGAATAGCTCTTACTGCAATATCCCTGCTAGGTGCTTGTCTGTCATTGGCCACAATGTCAGTTTACATCCACTACAGAGACACGCCTGTCATAAAGGCCAGTAACTTTGAGCTGAGCTCCCTGCTCCTGTTCTCTCTCTTCATGTGCTTCCTCTGCCCTCTGCCCTTCATGGGCAAGCCCACCACGCTCACCTGCATGCTGCGACACACTGCTTTCGGAGTGACCTTTGCCCTCTGCATATCCTGCATCCTGGGCAAGACCATCATCGTGGTGACTGCGTTCAGAGCCACCCTGCCCGGTAGCCGCGTGACGGGGAAGTTTGGCCCCGCCCAGCAGAGGGTCATCGTATGTTCATGTACGATCGTCCAGATATTTATCTGTGTGCTCTGGCTTAATCTCAACCCGCCTTTCGCCGACAAGGTTTTCCGATACAGCAATAAAAAGATTGTTCTGGAGTGTAATCCCGGTTCTGAAGTAGCGTTCTATGCTGTGCTGGGGTATATAGGCCTTCTGGCTGGGACGTGTTTGGTCCTGGCTTTCCTGGCCCGAAAGCTGCCTGATAACTTCAATGAAACCAAGTTCATCACCTTCAGCATGTTGATATTCTGTGCTGTCTGGATCACCTTTATCCCAGCTTATGTCAGCTCTCCTGGGAAGGTGACCGTGGCGGTGGAGATCTTTGCCATCCTGTCTTCTGCATTCGGGTTGTTGATTTGCATTTTTGCGCCAAAGTGTTACATTATTTTCATGAAACCAGAGCGAAATACTAAGAAACATATGATGAGTAAACCCCTCCAAGGAAAGTGATTTAGAGCTAACTAGGTCATCCAGCCTCAGTCTGTATGGTCATGTAGGGTGATCGATGTTACAGTGTTACCACTTCATGTTGCTGCTTTTAGTGTTTGTTAGTGCTTTTAGTCTTGTTCACATCCATGCTGACTGTAATAAATCACTCATCATAGCATCACTGTTTGGTTTTATTTACAAATACATCTCCGCTTTTTAGTATATAAATCTACGGAAGCCTAGAAGGGAAAGTGAAAATCTAATTTTAAGAGAAAGAAAAAGGGTAAATTTCTGTGGTTTTCAATTAATTAAGTTAATTTCTAATCTCGTTCAAATGAGAACTTGTCTGATCTATCAGATGTCTCATAAATGGACATCATAAATATATTGTATACTACACTATATATAATACATATTATATATCATAATTCTCTCAGAATGTAATTAATGAACCTCATGTAAACATTTGATATTATCCTATTGTCATCTTACAAGAAGTCAAGAATGCTCTCACATCAAACGGGTCAGTCATAATGTTTATAGAGACTTCTTACAATAACATCGGTTGTATCAGTCGCTACGGTAACATTATCTGGCACTGTGACATCCGTCGTTTACATGATGATTACTTCTGCATCATTTGTTTCCTGTTGTTTTTCTCCGGTTTCAGCATGACAACGTAGCACTTGGGCGCAAAAATACACAGCAGAAGGCCGAAGGTGGAAGCCAGGATGGCGAAGATGTGAACAGCCACCGTGTACCTCCCAGCCGTGCTCACGTACACGGGGACGAACGTGACCCACACAGCGAAGAAGATCAGCATACTGAAGGTGATGAGCTTGGCCTCGTTGAAGTTGTCCGGGAGTTTCCTGGCCAGGAAGGCCAGGAGGAGGCAGAGGGAGGCCAGCAGGCCGATGTATCCCAGAACGCACCAGAAGCCGACCTCCGACCCCACGGCACACTCCAGTATGATGACGGCACCGAGGTAGGCGGCGTTGCGGTTGGCGTGCGGGGGGGGTGGTGAGGAGCCAGATTATACAGATCAGTCCCTGGGGAGAGATGCACTTTGATCAGTCCAGAGGTTTACTGTCATAGTTTTGTGTTGTTAGGTTACCAGCAGGCCAGAACTAAAAATCTACTGATTTTTCAGGTTGAAAATTTGCGGAATTCTACTGAGTGATTCTTTGGTGTATTGTGGCACTTTTTTGCCACTGGTAGCATGATTCTAACTGAGGTTGATGTGTATGAACTTCCCTCTATCCCTAATCCCTTACAGTTTACAGTTTGAACAGATTATCAGGTTAAGGATTTGAATTTAGGAGGAGAACAAGTACTTTTCCACCTCAGTATTGCTACTTTCCTTTGAAAGCAGAACCACTAATGATGCAGACTGTACCTGGATGGCAGTGCACACCAGAACACTGGCTTTCTGCTGGGTGGGGCCAAACCACCTCATGACATCACTTCCTGGCAGGGTGGCCCTGAAGGCGATCAACACCACAGCAGTCTTGGCCAGGAGGCAGGAAATGCAGAGGGCAAAACTGATCCCAAACGCCGGGTACCGCACGCGGCACAGCCAATCAGAGGGCTCGCCGATGAACAGGAGACCAATGAGGAAGCAGATGCAGAGGAAGAGGAGGAGCAGGAAGCTGAGCTCCATGTTGTTGCCGCGGACGACGGGGGTGTGTCTGTGGCTGAGGAACACGGCCAGCACAGACAGGGAGGAGGCGGCTCCTAGCAGAGACACGGAGCACAGGACCACACCCATGGGCTCGTGATAGGACAGAAAGTCCAACGTCTTGGGGACACAGTCGTCCCTGCCTGCGTTGGGCCAGCTGTCCTCTGAGCAGCGGATGCAGTTTAAGGAATCTGGAAATGAATCGGGATAGTTTGTATGAATGTGCTCTCATTGGCCAACAAGCCACTGACGACATTAAAGAAGATAATAATACATTTTTTTACTCATTATTTATTTATTATGAAAGTATCTATTTATAAAAAATTGTTGGATTTCCTAAGACTTGATTCTATGCATACTGTTTATAATGATACATTATGAATTCAGCCCTCACCGGTGTGGTTGCTGACCTCCCCGTCAGAACAGGGGATGCAGTCGAAGCAGCAGACTGGCTGCCCCTTCCTGTTGGCCAATCGGGTGCCAGGAGGGCAGCTCTCACTGCACACTGAGCGAGCTGCCTGAGGGTTAAAGGTCAACCGCTAAAACTCATGGGACAGCTAAGCTGTACAGCAACCATTTAGCAGGTATCTTCACTTAAACTCATTATCTTGGACACTGTGACCTATGTCTGACACAAAACATTATCACAAAAACTTTCTGTTGTTCCAATCGCCATTTTGAAGAATACACTTCAACAAAACATTAAATGGCTCATCTTATGTGAACCAGAAACTTATATGAACTATAATCCTAGAAGGCAGGGGTACCCTGCATGTTGTTTTCAATGTGTGAGCTTTAGTAGTAGCCTCAGTGTGTCCTGTAGTTTATAAACAGCTGCCGGCACATTGACCTGCAGTGTGACAAGTGTGAGCAGGACTACAAGTACCAGCCTGATGAGCAACCGCAGTTTCAAACCCCTTCTTGAACCACCACACACCTGTTGGCCGACAGGCCACTGAATAGCTGACTCATTTATGACCAGTTCCTGCTCATCAACCAATAAGGCGTTATAGAAGCCCACTTTAACCAATCGCAGGGAGCCATCGGGACCCTTGTGCCAGTTCATGAGGTCATAGGAGGCTATGGGGTCGCCGTTGTCATCAAATCTGACCTCCTCCCCCAGAGTGGAGAACTTCACCCTCCTCATGTAGAGCAGCAACTAAGGGAGAGACACAATTGAGGGAAAGAAAAAAAAACACGTGAAACAGTTTTATGTCAAATATCGATTTCGGGAAAGTAGTCTGGAACTTAACACTGGACCTAACCAGGAGTTATAGGGATAGTTAAGTTAAAGGTAGCCTGAACTCACACTCATCCACACACACTCATCCACACACACCTGCCATGGTTTGAAATCCTTCAGGTCCCCACAGGTCCCATTGATGAAGGGACCTTGCCCCCTTACGCAGTTCCCCATGTCATGCAGGGCGTGGGCGATGAGGTAAACAGCCTTGTAGACGTTGTACGACACCCTGAGGTCCGTCACGTCAGAGTAGGTAGAGTAGACGTCTGATAACCTCTCTGTCCCACTGCAGGGCCCCCTCTCCGGGTTCCACTCCGTGTGAGAGTGCATGTTGGACGACCCGTTTAACCAACACCCAAACATCTCCTGCCAGAGCTCGGTCATGAAGGGGGAGGGGCATCCGCTGGCCGCGTCCAGCTGGGTCAGGTGATCTCCCAGCCCGGGGATGACGTCCGCCTTGTGGATCCCGAAACCCAGGGTGCCCTTCAGCATGTCCCCAAACTCTCCCCAGAGGGACTTGGCGGTGGCCCAAGCCTCGCTGGCGACCCACTGCAGGCCGGTGATGTTGCGGCGTCGCGTCTCTCTCAGGATGGAAGCGAGCTCCTGCTCGCCAGAGAAGTTCAGGACGACCCTGGAGGAGGAGCCCTGGACGCACAGCAGACGCACAGCAGAGGCACGAACACTTAACACATCGGGAAGCTTTTTGTGACAGGTTTGAAGACCTTGATGAACGCAACAAACCTATTTGACACATTTTACAGGGAAGTCAGAAAATAATAAACTTGTATTTATTGCCACAAATGTACGCTGTAATCAGTCAGAGCCCAACTACCTATACTGTACATTTACACAAACATTTAAACACACAGTATTAGGGCAGGGCGATATATCAAATATTAGCGATAATATCGCAATCATTTTGAGGACAATGTCAAATTTAATTGCATTGTTCCATGTGAGGTCCATTTTGTCAAGTTGCAAGTACCATGTTATGGCAACTGCTTGCACTAGACATTTTGTACTTTGTAACAATAGCTGTTCTATCTCAATAGTTTTTGTTTTCTAAAGGAGGCAAAATAAAATATATTTTTTTATTATTTAAATGAAAATGCAAACATGTCAAGATATATATCGAAAATGTTGAAAAATATATATATATATCGCCCAGCCCTACACAGTATACATCCTGTGTGTACCTGTATGACGTCCACCAGTTCATTCAACAGCCTGTCTGTCAGCACCACAGGGTAGAAGTGGACGTAGGCGGGACACACACCGAACTGCTCGGCCGCCTGGAGGAACAGCTGGATGGCGAAGCGTGCGTAGGCGGATTCCACCCCGATCACGCCCACCCAGGTCCAGCCGAAGTAGTGCACCAGGCGTGCCAGGGCCCGGATCTGGAAGGCATCGCTCGGCATCGTCCGCATGAACGTGGGGAACTTGCTCTGGTCGCTCAGACAGCTGCAGGAGGCAAAGTAGCTCACCTGGAGGCAGAGAGGTAGGGTTAGGGACACGAGGAGGCAGAGAGGCAGGGTTAGGGACACCAGGAGGCAGAGAGGCAAGGTTAGGGACACCTGGAGACAGAGAGGCAGGGTTAGGGACACCAGGAGGCAGAGAGGTAGGGTTAGGGACACCAGGAGGCAGAGAGGCAGGGTTAGGGACACCTGGAGGCAGAGAGGCAAGGTTGGGGTGACCTGGAGGCTGAGAGAGAGTAACCTGGAGACAGAGAGGCAGGGTTATAGTGACCTCAAGATAGAGAGGCAGAGAGACATGGTTATGTTCATCTGGAGGGAGAGAGGCAGGGTCAGGGGGAAAGGCAGGAGAAGAACAGTTTAACAGACAGAAACACACAGCACCTCTACAAAAAACTGTCTGTTACTAGAACTGTAGGACTGTCACAATGACGAGTTGGAGATACATTACTACTCTCATTGTGACCATGTTCATCTTCCAGACAAATCCTATTTCCATATCGCAGTATGCAGACAGTAGCAGTGGAACACCTATCCTCTCCGGTCTCACCAGGGGGATGTTGAAGGAGCCTAGAGTTCTTAACAAAGCCATGGAGACTCCAGAGCCAGCGTCGCCTATGATGACAGGTGACCGAGCCTGGCGTGCAGCTGAACATCCAAGACCCTGTCCGGTCCCTGGACCGGGACCAGGACTAGGACCAGGACCTCCACAAGGATCCAAGCCTGAGTCAGGCAGATCGGCGGCCCCTGAAGCCCTGGCTGTCTCTGGCTTGCCGTTGACCAGGAGCAGGGCCTCCTGGAGGGACGTGTGCACGTCGTCACCGCTGTCCCTGATGTGAAAGCCCAGTTTCAGCTGAGGGAGCAAGTCCTCGCGCTGGTTGATCTCTCTCACGGCGAACGCCATGGTCTGCATCCAGCGCAGGGCTCTCGGACTGAAGCTGGGACACAAACACAGAGACATACACTTAATAGAGAATTCAAATGTTCGCAAGCTGCACTGGGTGTGGATGTGACACATCCAGTGTGTGTCTGACTGGGTGAACGACAACAATACAGATTTCACACTTTCCTGTACTAAACCGCACACAATGAACCTAACCTCTCCGCTCTACTTACTACTTATAAGTGTGCGGTTGCGGTTTCTGTTCAAAGGAAAGAACAGGAGAGACGGGACTGTTGTGGAGAGGGAACAACCCTCCGATGACCAGATCTCCCTCCTCGTAGAGGCTGCCCGTCGCCTCCAAGCCCAGGAAGGAGCACCCGTCCTGGGACACCACGGAGCACAGCTGGCCCACCAGGAGACCAACACCCAGGACCAAGAGCTTGGCTCCCAGGTACGTCATGCCTTCTGAGGCTCTACTCAAGGGTAGCTGCTCTGTGATTGTGTTGAGTTGGAAGAAAAAAACTGAATCCTTCTGTGTTTCTTTTCTTCTGTGTAGGATGTGGCTGAGCCTGTTGTAAAGGTGGACTGAACTAACCAGGCTTAACGCTACAGGGAGGAAACAAAGTAAGACTGTCTATACCACAGCCCCTTTCTTTATACTGTGGGTCCATGAAATCAGTGGACCTGCCCAGCAAATGCTGACGTCATTATAGAGAGTTCAACTCATGACAGCTATTGTGTCACAACAGGTAACTGTAGAATTAGTGCTGTCAGTTAAACGCGTTATTAATGGCGTTAACGCAAACCCATTTTAACGGCGTACATTTTTTCTCGCAAGAATAACATTATTTGGGCGATTGCAATGTTGTTTTCAATCTAAAAAAAAACATTTGCACTAAGCAATCCGATACACTTTTCCATGTTGATAAGAGCATTAAAATGAGAAAAGATAATGAGACAAAAAGAAATCAAGGAACTTTTAGAATAGATAAAAATATGCGATTAATTGCGATTAATCGCGGGTTAATTATGACATTATTGCGATTAATCGCGATAAAATATTGTTATCGTTTGACAGCACTATGTAGAATATCATATAATTTTATATTTCATATTTACACACATTGTTAACATATTGTCCAGGTGCTAGCTAGCTAAAACTGCTAAATGACTAGCCGCAGTCAGATATTTCCTGTTCTAACACCCAAAAATAATTTAGTTGGAAAGGGTTAAAAGATCCTGACTGTTCAGAGACTGTTCCTGACGCACAACCTAGGGTGTCACCAAACAGTAATTACATACGATGACGAAAGCCAGGGGTATAAAACCACTCTCCTCCCATTACTAGGTCACTTCCAACCAGACCAGTCTGGAAAGACAGAATACACTGTTCCCAGTGTGCATCACAGGTACCACCTGCTAGGGGGTCTACACCACAACACGCCTGTGTGTGCATCACAGGTACCACCTGCCAGGATGCCTCTGGTGCTGTGGTGTCTCCTCCTGTCTTCCGTCTCTGCCTCACCTCTTCCAGGCAGCACCACCCAGCCCTCGACCCCACCACCCTGCTCCACCCACGGGGCGTTCCAGCTGCCGGGCTTCCAGGCTGCTGGAGACTTGATGATCGGGGGGATTTTCCCCCTCCACTACCGGGTGGAGCTGCCCATCACAAACTACACCTCGGCGCCCCCGAAGGCCCAGTGCCACGGGTGAGACCATCTGGGCCGTTCAAGGATCAAGATCCTTTTGTGTTCTTTGTTTTTCTCTCGTGGTGGGAGTCGTCTTTCAGAACGTCTTAATCCTGTGTGTGTGTGTGTGTTCATTCCCGTGCTCTGACAAGGGGCCTGTACAGTGAGATCATGTTTCTGTAGATTAGTGTCAACGTCTCTAACAGCTGTCGCCTTGTTAGATCTGTGAGGACAGAGTGTGCCCAAACGACCGAGATGTGGAAATGCTGGGGTTCAAATACTATACGAAGAGTGGTTCTGGTATAGGTCCTATTGATAACTTACTGTTGTTTGTGTGTGAAATGCTGTGGGGAAAGTGAGGATGGTCTGGCCATATTGGTAATGTGTTGATTCTGTCAGGCGGCGTGTTTTAATTTCCTGGCGGACCAGAAGGCTTACACCTTCATCCCTCTATCCCTCTTTTATGAACGTTGTTTCAACATACTGTTTAAAGTCAGTAAGAGAGATTGTATTTATTGTCATATGCAGAGATAAAACGCTTGTCATTCTGGGCAATGAAATTCGTATGACAAGTCGACAGCCACATAGTAGGCATTCAAATACATAAAAGAAAAAAGAAAATGTTGATTAAAAACACTGGGCAAAGCAGCAATAATACCGAAAACAGCAAGGAATTTAGCCCCGGCAATAAAAAGTACCAAAAGCACCATAGCAGTAAAAAAAGGCTAATACAATAACACTGGTTATGTGTATCGGATATGTGTGCAAATATTATTATATTTATATATTAAATGTAATAAATGTAAAGTGCTGATGGATCTGTTCCTTGAGTAGATGAAGGTTGCTGGTTGAGAAACCTGAAAGCTTGAGGGGAGAAACTGTGAGTGTGATGGTCCGTGGCCAGACACATTTAATATCTGTTGGCTCATCTGTGTGTGTCTGTATCTGTCTGTGTGTCGGATCTGTGTGTGTGGTGTGTGTGTTCCTGTATCTGTGTGTGTGTGTGTGTGTGTGGTGCCTGTATATGTGTGTGTGTGTGTGTGTGTGTGTGTTCCTGTATCTGTGTGTGTGTGGTGTGTGTGTGTGTGTTCTGATCTGTGTGTGTGTGTGTGTTTGTGCGCCTGCACGTGAGCAGGTTCGACCCCAGAGCGTTCCGCTGGGCTCAGACCCTGAGGCTGGCCGTGGAGCAGATCAACCAGAACCAGGAGTTTCTGCCCAACCACACGCTGGGGTACAAGATCTTCGACTCGTGTGCCACGCCCATCACGGCCCTCAGGGCGGCTCTGTCTTCGCTGAACGGACCAGGGGAGGAGAACAGCCCCTTGTGTTCTGGTACTGGACGTGTGCTGGCACTGGTCGGGGAGTCTGGTTCTTCGCAGTCCATCGTCGTGTCCAGAACTCTGCAGCCGTTTAGAATCCCCATGGTGAGATCTGATTGGTGAAACAACAGTTTGTAGATACTTGTTTTACTTCCTGTAAATGTTAGAGACTAACAATCTCAATATTAAATGTTTTGTTCCTGTAATTGCTAAGACATTATCAGTTTGTATTTGGTGTTTAGTTCCTGGAGAATGTTCCTGCTCTTTAAAGGGGATATGACTTCCTGTCACGTTGTCACGGTTACTTGAGGAAGTGCTTAGAAGTATCGTTAGTTTTGACAAAGAGATGATGACACTTTGAAGCATTTGCCTTATGAACAGACACTCTATGCATTCACCCAACATCATGTGTTTCTGCCCTCCAGATAAGCTACTTCTCCACCTGCTCCTGCCTCAGCAACAGGAAGGAGTACCCAACCTTCTTCCGCGTGGTTCCCAACGACGACTACCAGGTGAAAGCCCTGGCTCGCCTGCTGCAGCAGTTCGGCTGGCGGTGGATCGGCGTGGTCCTGGAGGACCACGACTACGGCCGCTTCGCCCTGCAGGGCCTGCGGAGGGAGATCCAGGGCACTGACGTCTGCCTGGCCTACAGCGAGATGATCCCCAAGGACTACAGCCGCGAGCGGGTGCTGCAGATCCTGGAGGTGATGCGGACCTCCTCGGCACGTGTGGTGGTGGTGTTCTCGGGGGAGGGGGAGTTGTACCCCTTCCTACGGGAGTTTGAGAAGCAGAAGATCCCGGGGCTCCAGTGGGTGGCCAGCGAGGCGTGGGTCAGTGCCAAGGTTCTGGCGGAGGCCTTCCCCTTCCTGGATGGGACGGTGGGCTTTGCGGTCCGCGAGGGGAAGGTCCCAGGGCTCGGGGAGTTTGTGCGGAAGGTGAACCCCCAGACATACCCCTCCAACCCCTCTGGTGAGGGAGCTCTGGGGAGAGCTGTATGGCTGTGACCCCTTCCCTTCCCTGCCCCCCTCCACCACCCCTCTGCCCCTCTGCACAGGTAAGGAGGTTCTCCTGGAGCAGCAGTCTGCCTACATGGACTTTTCTGGGCCAAGGGTGTCGTATAACGTGTACAAGGCTGTGTACGCCATCGCCCACTCTCTCCACAACCTCCTCCTCTGCCAGCCTGGCACAGGGCCCTTCCTCAACCAGTCATGTGCTCTCAGCAGCAACATTGACCCCTGGCAGGTATCTGTGAGAACTTTACACATATAGTCAACGCTCTGCCGATGTGAAACAGTTCCTGGTCTAAAAACGATTTGGTGTATACAGTGTAAAGTACTACGAAACTAGTAATACAACAGTTTCTGCTTTGGATAACATGTTACATTACCCTTGTAATGTAAGCATTGTGAAAGCATGTTGAAATGCTTTTTGGTAAAAAGTGGTGCGCGTAGGATTTTTCTGGATTTTTGGGGACTTCCTCAAACGATCAAAGTGATACTCAAACACAGCCAATCACCACACAACACTAACCCTCCCTGTGATAACAGCCAATCACCTCACAACAGTAACCCTCCCTTTCATATCTGATACTCCCTGAGGACCCCACTAATTACTTCTAATGTTTTTGACCTTAAGGGATGGGAAGGGCCAGAATTTACCAAACATGAGTCAAGTCCATCAACAAGACGGAAAAAAACACGGGGAAAAACAGTTATGTAATCCAAGATTTCAGTTAAACATGCCCTGTTTCCTCGTGTGCTCTTGTCATTGTGCCAGCTTCAGCACTATCTCCAGGAAGTGTCCTTTAATGCCTCTGGAGAGGAGGTGAACTTTGACCTGAAAGGAGACTCCATCCCCTCCTACGACCTGATGAACTGGCAGAGGAACCCTGATGGAAACCCCCGGTTCGTGAAGGTCGGCCTGTTCGATGGAACAAAGGATTCTGGGAAGGAGCTGGTGATCCAGGAGGAGGCGATAGTGTGGGCGGGGCATCAGAGCCAGGCAAGCTGCTGTCACTGTGTGTTTACCTGCATCAGATGCAAGCTGGTTAGGTTCTGTACTGGTAGTTTTAAGTCTGAGCACAAGTGTAGGTTTCTCTCTTTGGTGTTTCCGGACAGGATATCAAGTTTGTGGTTTAAACGTGAGTGGGATAAGTCATTTATCACTCATTAAATCACTACTAAGAAAGTAGGTTTAATTACATTGTGATTCCAAAGATGCAAAAACTAATGTGTCACCTCAAATCACATAAACAACGTCTCATTAAGATTCTGCACTAGCACTGTCCTCTAGTGGCTGAAACACTTCTCTGCTGGTGAACATTCAGGCACAGGAATCCTGTCCATGATTCTTTTATGGAGGTTAAAGCCTCTGTCCCATAGAAACAATGTCCATAGATTCCTCACTCAGAGTGGTTGGTGTTGACCTGGTGTCCCTGTCCCAGCCAGTGACATACAGTCGTATGCAAAAGTTTAGGCACCCCTCTGAGGCTGCATGATAATTTCCTGTCTTCACCAAAAAAGATCAATATAATATTGTAATATTACTTTTCTAGTTAACACTGAGTGCTGGGGTGTTTTCCAGACAAAGATATTTGGTGTAGCAGTATTTAGTTGTGTGAAATTAAATCAAATGTGAAAAAAAGGCTGTGCAAAAGTTTGGGCACCCTTATCATTTATTTGATTTGAATACCTCTGCCTACTAAATGCTGATTAACTGCAACACATAGTTAGTCTGATTAACTCGTTAAGCCTTCAATTACATAAAAAGGTGCATTCAATCATTAGAAAGGGTATTTAAGTTAGCCAATTGCAAGTTTTGCTTCTCTTTGATTCTCCTCTGAACAGTGGCAAAATGGGGGCATCAAAACAGCTATCAAATGATCTAAAAACAAAGATTGTTCAGCAGTATGGTTTAGGGGAAGGCTACAAAAAGTTATCCCGGAGGTTTCAGCTATCAGTTTCCACTGTGAGGAATGTCATTAGGAAATGGAAGGCAACAGGCACAGTTCTTGTTAAGGCCAGAAGTGGCAGGCCAGGAAAAATAACAAAGAGGCAAAGGCGAAGAATGGTCAGAATGGTCAAGGACAACCCTCAGATCACCTCCAAAGAGCTGCAAGGTCATCTTGCTGCAGATGGTGTCACTGTGCATTGCTCGACCATTCAGCGCACATTGCACAGAGAACAGCTGTATGGGAGAGTGATGCGGAAGAAGCCTTTTCTGCACACGCGCCACAAAAAGGCTCGCTTGAGGTTTGCCAAACTACATTTGAACAAGCCAGGCTCATTTTGGAACAAAGTACTGTGGACTGATGAGACAAAGATGGAGTTATTCGGTCACAACAAGAGGCGTTACGCATGGAGGCAAAAGAACACAGCATTCCTAGAAAAACACTTGCTGCCCACAGTAAAATTTGGTGGGGGGGTCCGTCATGCTGTGGGGCTGTGTGGCTAGTGCAGGAACTGGGAATCTAGTTAAAGTTGAAGGTCGTATGGATTCAACTCAGTACCAGCAAATTCTGGACAATAATGTTCAAGAATCTGTAACAAAGCTGAAGTTACGGCGCAGTTGGGTGTTCCAGCAGGACAACGACCCGAAACATTGCTCCAAATCCACTAAGGCATTTATGCAGAGGAACAACTACAATGTTTTGGAATGGCCATCCCAGTCCCCAGACTTGAATATAATTGAAAATCTATGGGGTGACTTGAAGCGGGCTGTCCACGCTAGGCACCCATCAAACCTTACTCAACTGGAGATGTATTGTAAGGAAGAATGGTCCAAATTACCTCAATCCAGAATCCAGACACTCATCAGAGGATATAAAAAGCGTCTAGAAGCTGTTATTTTTGCAAAAGGAGGCTCTACTAAATATTAATGTGATTTTTCTGTTGGGGTGCCCAAATTTATGCAAGTGTCTAATTCTCTTATGATGCGTATGGCATATTTTCTGTTTATCAAATAAACCTTATTTCACGGCTAAAATATCACTGTCCATGACGTATGTGTATATATATGACAAAGACGTTCCTCATCCAAACGCCCAACATTTTATAGATGAAAGTAATGGAGATTATCAGGGGTGCCCAAACTTTTGCATACGACTGTATGTGTGGTACTCCTGAGTTTGTGTTTTGTTCAGGAGCTACTGTTGTGGTGTCCCTGTCCCAGGCAGTGGTGTCTGTGTGCAGCTCCAGCTGTTCTCCAGGATCCAGGAAGGCTGTCCGTCATGGGGAGCCTCTGTGCTGCTTTGACTGTGTACCATGTGACAGCGGCAAGATCAGTACTGAGACAGGTGAACCAGCCACACAGAGGGCAGGACTGATAGCTACTCGTTAGAGCCCGACTGATAAAGGATTTTTAAGGCAGATATCGATACAAATATTTGGTGATTTTAAAATCCGATATTTCGATATATCGGCCGATATTCCGATATATCGTCCGATATTCAGATATATCGGCCGATATTCAGATATAATTTTTTAAAAAAATCCAGAAACGCGTAGCAAAACATAAACAGATTTCCATAACACTGGTCCAGCTGGTCATAGGGTTTGTGGAGTTCTAAACCTGAGTGTTGCCAACAGGGACGTTGAAGAGTGCCCTCTGGCGGACAAACTATGCAACACCAACACTCATAACATGGATGAAGGTTTTTTCGTCCTTAAAAAATTATATTATTGTATCGGCCGATAAAAATGCCGATACCGATATCGGCCTAATATCGGCCGATAATATCGGCCCGCAGATGAATCGGTCTGGCTCTACTACTCGTACAGTTTAAAGATGAATCAAGTTTTCCTGAACTTGTTAAATTATTGAAATTATTTTAGATTTCAGGAAGCAAATTACTTATTTTCCATTTTCTCTGTGTTCTCTTTCACTCACTCTCTTTCTCTCTCTGTCTCTCTCGCTTCCTTTATCTTTAACTCTCTCCAGATTCTATAGAGTGCACCGTTTGTCCTGAGGACTTCTGGTCGAACGACAATGGAACCAGATGCATCCCCAAGACAGTGGAGTACCTGGCCCACGACGCCATGGGCTTGTCCCTGACGGTGATTGCCGTAGTGGGAGCCTGTCTGACCATAGCTGTCCTGGGGGTCTTCCTCCACAACAGGAACACCCCCATCGTCCGTATCAACAACTCAGAGCTTAGTTTCTTCATCCTGATCTCCCTGACTCTCTGCTTCCTGTGTGCGCTGGTCTTTGTGGGGGAGCCCACCTCCTGGTCCTGCATGCTGCGTCACACAGCCTTCAGCATCACCTTCTCCCTCTGCATCTCCTGCATCCTGGGCAAGACCCTGGTGGTCCTGGCTGCCTTCACCTCCACCAGGCCCGGGAACAACATCATGAGGTGGCTGGGGCCCAGGCAGCAGAGGGTCATCATCTTCAGCTGCACCCTGGTCCAGGTGATCATCTGTACAGCCTGGCTCACAGACGCCCCTCCCTTCCCCTCCAGGAACTCCCAGTACCAAAGCTCCAAGATCATTCTAGAATGCAGCGTGGGCTCCAGCCTGGCGTTCTGGTGCGTTCTGGGATACATCAGCCTCCTGGCCTGCCTGTGCTTCGTCTTGGCCTTCCTGGCCCGCAAGCTACCCGGCAACTTCAACGAGGCCAAGTTCATCACCTTCAGCATGCTGATCTTCTGCGCCGTGTGGGTGTCGTTCATCCCCGCCTACGTCAGCTCTCCTGGGAAGTACGCCGACGCAGTGGAGACCTTTGCCATCCTGGCCTCCAGTTACGCCCTGCTCTTCTGCCTGTTCGCTCCCAAGTGTTTCATCATCCTGCTGAGGCCTGAGCAGAACACCAAGCAGCATCTCATGGGGAAGAAATAAAACACATTTCCTGTTAGCTAGTTTCATAAATATTTATATAAAATATATAGATATAAAGTCATTTATAACTTGTTATTTGGTTTCCTTGGTTTCTGATCGCTCACTACTAGTTACTGAATGAGAAACATATGACCTTGTCAACCTACTCAACAAAAACAATAACGAACGTTACAACCATCACATTTCGGGAAACCAGTGACCCTCATTACAGTACATTGTCAGGTCGTCTGTTGTTCAGTTCTAAACTCTTTGGGGGATCACGTATATTAACAACAGCACGTGTCCAGTAAAGTAGCAACCAATCCGCTTCCTTCGGCGGTAATGATATGCAGAAAGTGGATCTATAAAACCTCTCAGGACTTTCAGTGTGTCAGTTGGGGGGGGTGAGGCGTGTGTGAGGCGTGTGTGAGGCGTGTGTGAGGATGACTCTCCTCTTAGTGTGGTGGCTCCTGTCCCCCTGCCTGGTCTCCCTCCTCACCCAAACGTCTGCCTCTTCCCCGTTCCCCACGGCCTCTCCCCCGGCCTCGGCCCCAGACCCAGCCTCTGTGTGCTCTCTGCAGAATGACTTTGCGCCAGGGTTTGTGGCCGAGGGAGACTATGTGATTGGAGGGATCTTTCCCCTGCACTACAACCAGGAGATGCCTGACGTTAACTACACCTACAAACCTGCAGCCGTCAAGTGTAACGGGTGAGTGGGGAGGGGGTGAGTCTACAGCTGGGCTCCCTGGCTGAGGGAGGCTGGGTGAGTCTGCTGCCTGGGCTGTCTGGCTGAGGGAGGCTGGGTGAGTCTGCTGCCTGGGCTGTCTGGCTGAGGGAGGCTGGGTGAGTCTGCAGCTTGGGCTCCCTGGCTGAGGGAGGCTGGGTGAGTCTGCTGCCTGGGCTGTCTGGGTGAGCTTTCTGACTCATTGATTGTGCCTTTTTTTGTTATGATAATTTTTTTTACTACTGCCTCGTTAGAGATTTTAATATGTCAACCTCAACCTTTTCTGTGTGTGTGTTTGTATCTGTGTGTGTCGGTATCTGTGTGTGTGTGTGTGTTCCTGTATCTGTGTGTGTGTGTGTGTTTGTGCGCCTGCACGTGAGCAGGTTCGACCCCAGAGCGTTCCGCTGGGCTCAGACCCTGAGGCTGGCCGTGGAGCAGATCAACCAGAACCAGGAGTTTCTGCCCAACCACACGCTGGGGTACAAGATCTTCGACTCGTGTGCCTATCCTCTGACAGGTCAGAGGGCTGCCCTGGCTGTGCTGAACAGCCCCAGCCAGACCGAGCCCTCCACCTGCTCCGGAGCCTCGCTCCTGGCCGTGGTGGGAGAATCCGGCTCCGCTCAGTCCATCGTGGTGTCCGGAATCCTGGAGCCTTTCAGAATCCCCATGGTAGGGTTCTGGAAAGCAAGGTTCTAACGAAGGAGATCAAATAGGGTTCTAATCTAAACTTCTTAAGACTTTTCTAACTAAAGGCGACTTCAGTTCTGTATTGTTCTAAGGATGAGTTTCACGAAGGTGTTTGAACAAAGGAGTTATGACAAAGGTTCAAGTTCAGGTCAAATTACCACTTTTATTCTTTAACGCAGTGAGAAGGGAAGAATTATCAAGATACATTTTGAATGAGAAATTATTTGATAATGAAATGTAGCGATAGGAAAGAACTTGTTAGTGCCTCCTGACCTTTGTACCCTGTCTCGTGTGTGAGTGTGTGAGTGTGTGAGTGTGTGTGTGAGTGTGTGTGAGTGTGTGGGAGTGACAGTGTTGCTGGACCTGTAACTGTGGTGTCTCTCCTCAGATCAGCTACTTCTCATCCTGTGCGTGCCTCAGCGACAGGAGGAAGTACCCCACGTTCTTCAGAGTCATCCCCAACGATGACTACCAGGTGAGGGGGGCTACCAGGTGTGGGGGGGGCTTCCAGGTGAGGGGGGACTTCATAACCTAGTCACTGGATGTCTCCAGAGAACCCAATATCAGTCGAATTGTATTTATTTGTCATGATGGTTATTGTTATTGTTGTTATTATTCTTTGTGTTTGTTTTATTATGATCACTGGGAGGAAGCTTAATGTACTTCTGAGAGAACAGATTTGAATGATTCTTGTTGGCCTCAAACTGTCTTTGTGTCCCTAGTTCCGTATACAACGAATGGTCGGTCAACGCTTTACATTAAGGTTACATAACTACCATGTACCTGCATAGCAGTCACAACATTGTTGTTATGTCTATGTGTATTGGTGCAATGCCCATGCCTGTGTGTGTGTGTGTGTGTGTGTGTGTGTGTGTGTGTGTGTGTGTGTGCGAATGTGTGTGTGTGTGTTTCCAGGTGAAAGCCATGGCCCAGCTGCTGGTGCGTTTGGGGTGGAGGTGGGTGGGGGTGGTGCGGGGCGACCATGCGTACGGACGCTTCGCCCTGCAGGGCCTTCTGAGGGAGCTGAGCCACACGGAGGTGTGCGTGGCCTACCAGGAGATGATCCCTCTGCTGTACGACAGAGACAAGGCCCTGGAGATCATGCAGGTAGACACGCTCGCACACACCTGCTGGGAGGGACGGCTGGGGAGGAGCCCAGGGGACAGGGCTCTGGACTCTGTTCCTGCTCCAGAGGACAGGGCTCTGGACTCTGTTCCTGCTCCAGGATCAGTTGAAAATGTTACGCTTGTTTGTCTTTTTTCTGTTGCTGTTTTGTTTGTGTCTCCTTTGATGTTGTTTGTTCAAGATCAGAAAAATGTCCAGACAACTCCTTCTTTTCTTCTCTGTTATCCTCCCTCTCCCCTTCCTCATCCCCGTCCTGCCCATCTATCTATCCTCCTCTCCCTTCTTACCCCCTCTTCCTTCCCTCCTGCCCACCCACCCCCCCTCCTCCCTCTTCTCCTCCCCATCTACACCCCCTTCCTCCAGGTCATGCGTACCTCCAAAGCCAGGGTGGTGGTGGTGTTCTCGGCCGAGGGAGAGATGACTCCCTTCCTCAGGGACTATATGGATCAGAACATCACAGGGATCCAGTGGGTGGCCAGCGAGGCCTGGGTCACGGCCTCCGTCTTCACGGCCAGAGAGTACTACCCCTACCTGGGGGGAACCATAGGCTTCGGCATCCGGCAAGGCTCCATCCCCGGCCTGGAGGGCTACCTGCGGGAGGTGAACCCCCAGAGATACCCCTCCAACCCCCTCGTGACGGAGCTGTGGGAGGCTCTCTACGGCTGCACCCCCTCCCCTTCCTCATCCACCCTCCTCTTCCTCCTCCTCGCTCCCCCTCTGCACAGGACAGGAAGTTCTCCTGGAGCACCACTCTGCCTACATGAACACCTCCAGTCCCAGGGTGGCCTATAACGTGTACAAGGCTGTGTACGCCATCGCCCACTCTCTCCACAACCTCCTCAGCTGCCAGCCTGGCGCAGGGCCCTTCCTCAACCAGTCATGTGCTCTCAGCGGCAACATTCACCCCTGGCAGGTAGGCCTTTCACGCTACACATCACATGAACGTTGTTGTCTTTTAGCAGATGCTTACATCCATAGCGACGTACAAATAGGGAATGTAGGAAGTACAGCTGAAGATCAAGGATCAGATGTACAGAGTTCTACCAGTATTTCAGTGGTTAGAGTCAAGGAACTGTCTGTATTTAGAGAGTCTGACGTCTGTTTGAACATGCATGCAATTGACATTTCCTATTAACAGACTCCCCTATTATTTATTTATTTGTCTTTTATTAATATTTTTCTTAAGCTCCAGCACTATCTCCAAGAAGTCGCCTTCTCCATTTCCAGCCAGCAGGTGAACTTTGACCTGAAAGGGGATTCCATTCCGTACTATGACATCATCAACTGGCAGAGGGGCAGCGACGGGAAGATCGAGTTTGTCAACGTCGGCCTGTTCGACGGAACAAAGGATTCTGGGAAGGAGCTGGTGATCCAGGAGGAGGCGATAGTGTGGGCGGGGCATCAGAGCCAGGCAAGCTGCTGTCACTGTGTGTTTACCTACATCAGATGCCAGCTGGTCAAGTTCTGTAGGGTCAGGTGGAGGTGAGTCAGGGGAATCAGGAAGAGGAGCTTCTTTTAGGGCACCTAACATGTCACTCGTGATAGTAATTATTAGAGCCCAACCGATAAAGGATTTTTAAGGAAGATATCGATACAAATATTTGGTGATTTAAAAATCCGATATTCCGATATATCGGCCGATATATATATAAATAATTTTAAAATCCAGAAACGTGTAACAAAACATAAACAGTTCCCTAACACTCGACAGCCACCCGTCTCTGACTGGATCAGCTGGTTGTAGGGTGTGTGGCGTTCTAAACACGAGTGTTGCCAACAGGGACGTTGTAGAGCACCCTCTGGTGGAAAATGCATATGCATAAATATATTATTTATCGTCCATTATAAATGCCGATACCGATAGTTTAGAAAATTCTTATGATCGGCCGATAATATTGGCCCGCCGATAAATCTGTCAGGCTCTAGTAATTATGCTAAAGGAAGGATGGTAATAGTAGTTATATATGTATATAGTAATACAGTATACATACTAATATAGTATATATAACAACGAAGAAAGATAATAATGATGCAATACTAATGATGGTAAAGTCTTTATAATATACACAGTACTGAATAATTGTAATGATAAGTATGTATTAATATAGCAGACATAGGGAAGGGAATTTCAACCTGCGATCTCTCAATCTGCAGTCAAACCCTCTAACCACTGAGCTGCTCCCAGCCCTCCCCCATCCCACCACAGTATCCCCTCACTGTAGAAAGCACCACAGTATCCCTCTCACTGTAGAAAGCTTTGAGTGGGTTTGTAACATCTGTGTGGTACTCCTGAGTTTGTGTTGTGTTCAGGAGCTACTGTTGTGGTGTCCCTGTCCCAGGCAGTGGTGTCTGTGTGCAGCTCCAGCTGTTCTCCAGGATCCAGGAAGGCTGTCCGTCATGGGGAGCCTCTGTGCTGCTTTGACTGTGTACCATGTGACAGCGGCAAGATCAGTACTGAGACAGGTGAACCAGCCACACAGAGGGCAGGACTGATAGCTCCTCGTTACAGCCCAACCGATAAAGGATTTTTAAGGTCGATATTGATACAAATATTTGGTGATTTAAAAATCCGATATTCCGATATATCGTCCGATATATATATATATATAATAAATAAATAAATAAAACATCCAGAAATGCCGATACCGATAGTTTGGAAAATGCCTAATATCGTCCGATAATATCGGCCCGCCGATGAATCAGTCGGGCTCTACTACTCGTACAGTTTAAAGATTAATCACGTTTTTTTCTGTTTTCCTGAATTTGTGAAATTATTGAAATTATTTTAGATTTCAGGAAGCAAATGACTTATTTCTCATTTTCTCTTTTTGTGTTCTCTTTCACTCTCTCTCTCTCGCTTTCTTTATCTCTAACTCTCTCCAGATTCTATAGAGTGCACCGTTTGTCCTGAGGACTTCTGGTCAAACGACAATGGCACCAGGTGCATCCCCAAGACAGTGGAGTTCCTGTCCCACGACGCCATGGGCTTGTCCCTGACGGTGATCGCCGTAGTGGGAGCCTGTCTGACCATAGCTGTCCTGGGGGTCTTCCTCCACAACAGGAACACCCCCATCGTCCGTATCAACAACTCAGAGCTTAGTTTCTTCATCCTGATCTCCCTGACTCTCTGCTTCCTGTGTGCGCTGGTCTTTGTGGGGGAGCCCACCTCCTGGTCCTGCATGCTGCGTCACACAGCCTTCAGCATCACCTTCTCCCTCTGCATCTCCTGCATCCTGGGCAAGACCCTGGTGGTCCTGGCTGCCTTCACCTCCACCAGGCCCGGGAACAACATCATGAGGTGGCTGGGGCCCCAGGCAGCAGAGGGTCATCATCTTCAGCTGCACCCTGGTCCAGGTGATCATCTGTACAGCCTGGCTCACAGACGCCCCTCCCTTCCCCTCCAGGAACTCCCAGTACCAAAGCTCCAAGATAATTCTAGAATGCAGCGTGGGCTCCAGCCTGGCGTTCTGGTGCGTTCTGGGATACATCAGCCTCCTGGCCTGCCTGTGCTTTGTCTTGGCCTTCCTGGCCCGCAAGCTGCCCGGCAACTTCAACGAGGCCAAGTTCATCACCTTCAGCATGCTGATCTTCTGCGCCGTGTGGGTGTCGTTCATCCCCGCGTACGTCAGCTCTCCTGGGAAGTACGCCGACGCAGTGGAGACCTTTTGCCATCCTGGCCTCCAGTTACGCCCTGCTCTTCTGCCTGTTCGCTCCCAAGTGTTTCATCATCCTGCTGAGGCCTGAGCAGAACACCAAGCAGCATCTCATGGGGAAGAAATGAAAACACCTCTCCTGTTAGCTAGTTTAATACGTCAAAAAAGGAAAACTATTAGTTCTAATCATTTATTGGAAATGTATTAGTAAATGTAATGTAATAAAGTATATTTATTGACTTTCATTGTAAACCGCCACAAAGAAATAAAATATATTAGGGATTTTTGTGTTTCTCGTTGTGCATGTGTAACCGATGTGATTTGGTTGTACTCACTCCGCAGGGGAAAAAACAGTCCACAGTGAAAAGCTAGCTTTTCGTCGATGTAGCAGGCTAGTGGTCATGTTTCTTAGTCAGAAGTCCCGGCATTGGGCCAAAAAACTGTCTGTATTTCCCAGTATGAATTAACATCTTAATCCCCAGGCACAAGACAACAATAATTCTATCTAAAACTATCACATCTGCAACATCAAACCTAACTTCATACCTTACTCTTCTGTCTTAAAAAAACAGTCAGACATGATGTGTTGTACAGTCTGTTTTGATCCCCTGGGTGGCCCAGAAGGGCAGTGCCAAATGGCAGGCAGGGTATATAGCCCTGTGATGCTGAGCCAGGCTGACGTGTGAGAGCTGTCCTCCTCCACACAGCTCAGTATGAGGATCGTCTCCGGCTCTCGTCCCCTGGTGCGGGGACTGGCGCTGGGCCACAGCCTGCTGATGGTGGTGGTGTTGGGAGGGCTGGTCGTAGACGGTTTCATGTATGGGGGAAAGGCTGAGGATGGGTTTGTGTCCGGGGCTGGGGCAAGAACTGGGGCAGGAGCTGGGGCTGGGGAGAGAGCTGGGGCTGTGTCTGAGATGGGGTCTCTTGAATGTCGACTCCAGGGCAGCCCTCGTCTCCCAGCATTCTCTCAAGATGGAGACTTCATCCTCGGCGGGGTGTTTTCTATCCACTACTACATGTACAGGAAGGACGACAGCTACACTGTTCAGCCCCAGGCCTTGGAGTGCACAGGGAGGTCAGTTACATGATGAGAGACTGATGCAAGGACAAATACTGTTCAGGGAAACAAATGCTGTGTGTGTGCTGTATATAAATGTATCCATATTGTACAATATTACATCCACATGCAGGCACTAACTGCACAGCAAATTTCAGTGTTAATTTAACACCAGGATTGTTCATTTTTATGTAGGCTATGTCCACTATCAACTTGAGCACTCTGGTGTGAAATTAACACTTTAACGTTTTAGTTAAAGTGCTGTGTGGCCTAGGTATGGCGTGATAATCTTGTGGCAGTTTATAACGTGATGCTGACTGAACTAATCTTTTGCTTCTGTGTTCAAAGTCTGGATTCTCGCGAACTGCGCTTCTCGCGTGCCATGGTTTTTGCCATCGAGGAGATCAATAACAGTACGGTGCTGCTACCGGGGGTGACGCTCGGTTACCGCATCCACGACTCCTGCGCCTCGGTCCCCATGGCTGTCAAGGTGGCGTTCCAGTTGGCAAACGGTTTGGACCCGGTGTTTAAGTCTAACGAAAACTGCTCGCGCACAAGCACGGTAACAGCTATAGTCGGCGAATCTGGCTCAACTCCATCCATGAGCATGTCGCGCATAACCGGGCTCTTTAACATCCCACAGGTAAACAAACTCAAACAAATTTGAAGAACAGCAGCCCTAGACTCTATCCCTCCTGGTTGTGAAAAGCGTGGTGTGTAAAGTATGCTTGTGTAAGAGGGTCTCTTGTCTGTTGCTAGGTAAGCCACTATGCAACATGCGCCTGTCTGAGCGATAAGAAGCAGTATCCCGCGTTCTTCAGAACCATCCCGAGCGACCAGTTTCAGGCCGCCGCTCTGGCCCGCCTTGTAAAGTTCTACGGTTGGACATGGATCGGGGCGGTCCGGTCAGACTCGGACTACGGTAATAACGGCATGGGGGCTTTCCTCCGGGCGGCCAAAGAAGAGGGGATCTGCGTTGAATATTCGGTGGCTTTTTACCGAACCCAGCCTATGAGCAAACTGCGACAAGTGGCCAATGTTATCCGCAGGTTAGATCAATAACTGTGCTTGGCATGATTATACAAACTTGTAACCCATCATTATCTTAACGTAATCATCCTTATATAAAATTGCAGGCTATAAATCCAGATGACACCAACACACTTAAATATGTTGATTTAATCCATATGAAATATCCTATTCCATATTAACATATCCATACTCTATCTCCCTCTAGTTCCACCGCCCGGGTTGTCGTGGCCTTCATAGCCTCGGGAGACATGCGCATTATTCTGGAAGAGCTGGAGCGAGAGCGCCCGCCTCCGCTCCAGTGGATCGGCACCGAGTCGTGGGTCACAGACCCGGACATGCTGCGCTTCAGCGTGTGCGCCGGCGCCGTTGGCTTTGCCATCCCGCGCTCCGTCATCCCTGGCCTGAGAGACTTCCTGCTTGATCTCTCTCCCGCCAAAGTGGCGGCCGTGCCGCTGCTCACAGAGTTCTGGGAGACTGCCTTCAAACTGCCACCTGCGGGGCGGTGAGAGCGCGCCCCCGTTTATCACAGCAGGGACCTTGAGAATATGGAGGTTCTGATAGAAACTCCTCAATGATTTATTTTTGCTGTCCTCCTGTCTCATAATTACAGGCCTCATACTCACATAGGATTGGGATTTATTTATTTAGAAATTGTAAATAGAACCAAGGCTTTAGATTGATAGAAAAAAGCAGAGAGGCCCAAGTACTTGTTGAAACAAGAAAGTTCAACACACACCCTTTAACATATCCTTTCTCAACCTTGGTCCTCAACCCTGCCCTGCATGTTCTAGATGTTTTCCTTCTCCAACACATGTGATTCAAATGAATGGGTCGTTACCAGGCTTCAGCTGAGCTAGATAACAGCCCATTCATTTGAATCAGGTCACGTGTGTTGGAAAAGGGAAACATCTAGAACATGCAGGGCAGGGGGTCCCTGAGGACGAGGGTTTGAGAAAGACTGAATTAACAGAACAGTTTTCTGTGCGTGTGTCTAGTGTCGGGGGTGGGGGAGAAGGAGTGTGACGGTTCGGAGGACCTAGCGCAGCTCCAGAGCCCGTACACAGATACGTCTCAGCTGCGTATCACTAACATGGTGTACAAGGCGGTGTACGCCATCGCCCACGCCATCCACCGCATCGTCTGTGAGGACCGCGCCAACGGCACCGCTCGATGTGACAAACACCGCTCGGTCCAGCCAGAGCAGGTCGACAGGAACTTCATGACTATGATGCTATCTGAAACATTCATTCATTACATTGATTTAGGAGACTTGGATGGGCGTGTTGTTGCCAGACACTCAGAACAGTTTCCAATTGATTTGAATGACTGATTGATTGATTTCCATCCCAACCCACTCCTTTCTCATCTCTCTTTCCCTTTACTCCTTCTCTCCCTTTCCTTCCTAACCCCCTCCTCTCTCCCCTCCCCTCCATCTCCCCCTACTCTCCTCTACTTTCTCCCCTCCTCTCTCCCCTGACACTTCTGTAGGTCCTGGAGAGTCTGAAGTCTATTAACTTCTCTCAGAATGGATACCCGGTTGTGTTTGACGCCAACGGCGACCCTGTGGCCGTGTACGAATTGGTGAACTGGCAGAGGGGGGAGAAGGGGCACATAGAGTTTGTGACGGTGGGTCACTATGACGCCTCTCTACCTGTTGGCCAGGAGTTCAGCATTACCAAGGACATCCTCTGGGCTGACGGGAGCACAGGTGTTACACAGGTGTTACACAGGTAGATGTTACACAGGTAGATGTTACACAGGTAGATGTTACACAGGTAGATGTTACACAGGTAGATGTTACACAGGTAGATGTTACACAGGTAGATGTTACACAGGTAGATGTTACACAGGTAGATGTTACACAGGTAGATGTTACACAGGTAGATGTTACACAGGTAGATGTTACACAGGTAGATGTTACACAGGTAGATGTTACACAGGTTTATACATTGTATACAGGGAGGAGCATACAGGTTAAGTCATACAGGTAGGAGCACACAAGTACGGTAATACAGGTAGGGGAGGCAAAGCGAAAGGATGTTTTTATCTTGCTATTTTGTAATGTGGCTTGTGTGTGTGTGTGTGTGTGTGTGTGTGTGTCAGGTGCCTGTGTCTGTGTGCAGTGAGAGATGTCCCCCAGGAACTCGTAAGGCCGTGCAGAAAGGAAAGCCTGTCTGCTGCTACGACTGTCTCCCATGTGCAGAGGGAGAGATCAGCAACCAGACAGGTGATACACACACTCAGGTCCACTTCTCTCTGAACTGGAGCAACACCAAAAAACAAACAGCGGAGACTTTAACCACACACAAGCAGACAGGTGTGTTTCTCCTTCAGGGTTCCCTCACCTCTGCCTCACCATCCAGTAATGATGGGCAAACAAGTGCCGATGATTCATTCGTGAACATTTTGTTCAACATTGGATTAGTTCGATTTGCGAATGATTTATGGTGATTCTGTCATTCGCGAATGAAATTGGTACACTGAATGAACCTGAAGAACTCGCAGAAACAGTTTTGAACTGCTTCATATTTTCTTTTAGTTCTTTCAATTCGCCAAAAGCAAAAGCTTGGGTGGAGACAAATCTTTTTGGAGAAGTATTCAGTTTTGTTCACTTTAAAGATTTGAGAACAACCCATCACTACCAGCCAGAGCACAGTCTCCAGGTATGTTACAGGTGTCCATGTGTGTCTGACTCTGTACCTCCAGATTCTTCCACCTGTTGGTCGTGTGCCAGCGAGTTCTGGCCCGGTCCTGGGAGAGATGTGTGTCTGCCCAAACCTGTGGAGTTCCTCTCCTTCCACGAGGTCCTGGGAGTCATCCTGGCCACCTGCTCGGTGGGAGGAGCCTGCCTCGCCATTGTCATGGCTACTGTGTTCTACCGTAACCGAGCAACGCCTATCGTCAGGGCCAACAACTCAGAGCTCAGCTTCCTGCTCCTCTTCTCCCTGACTCTGTGTTTCCTGTGTTCTCTCACCTTCATCGGCCGGCCCTCTGAGTGGTCCTGTATGCTGCGCCACACGGCGTTTGGGATCACCTTTGTCCTCTGCATCTCTTGTGTCCTGGGGAAGACTATAGTGGTGCTGATGGCCTTCAGGGCCACACTAGGAAGTGATGTCATGAAATGGTTTGGGCCTCCACAGCAGAGGCTGACTGTGGTGTCTTTTACGTTTATCCAAGGACTGATATGTACTCTCTGGTTAGCTCTTAAACCCCCCTTCCCTGTAAAAAATCTGACCACCTTTAAAGAGAAGATAATTCTAGAATGTGCCTTAGGTTCTGCTGTGGGCTTCTGGGCTGTGCTGGGGTATATAGGACTCCTGGCTCTCTTGTGCTTTGTCCTGGCTATTTTGGCTCGAAAGCTGCCAGATAACTTCAACGAAGCCAAGTTCATCACCTTTCAGCATGTTGATATTCTGTGCTGTCTGGATCACATTTATCCCAGCTTATGTCAGCTCTCCTGGGAAGTTCACTGTAGCTGTGGAGATCTTTGCCATCCTGGCCTCCAGTTTTGGTTTGATACTTTGCATATTTGCTCCTAAGTGCTTCATCATCATCTTCCAACCAGAGAAAAACACCAAAAAACACCTTATGGGAAAGGTTCCCCTCTAAAGCTCTCTGAATGTGTGAAGGCCTCGAATATATTAACATATTTATGTGTCTCCTGAACTAAAAACAAATTAAGTTTGCGGAGACACAGATAGATAAAGCACAATTTTCCTCCAAAAATATATTCTATAGTTGTAAATGTTGTACAGTATGTGATACACCTTTCATCCTCTACCCATGTCTAGTGTGTTTCACTGCTCATTCAACTTACAAACACTGGAGACATCCGATCATTTCTTCATTGCTTTTATTGATTTAAACATTCATTAGTATGAATGATACACATGTTTCCTGGCTACACATGCATCACTGTACTACTCAGACAGCAATAAACATATCCTTATTTGTGGCACCCCTTGTGTAGTGTGTCAACAATAAATAAGTATTATGATTCAAGGTTATTCGATTGATGATCATGACATATTACACTATTCATTTCTGTATGCGTCACAGTTTATCTACAGTTTCAAAAGGATCAACCATGTCTTGGCTTCTAACTGACAACAGGAAACCACTTTGTTCATCTCAGTAGTGGATACTTCAGTAGTAGAGATTTCGACTGACTGCAGATTAAGAGGTCACGGGTTCAAATTACCCCACTGCACACGGTGTCCTTTAAATAAAAGCTGCATAATGAGTATTCGGCTTGTGTTCTGCTCCTCTCTGCGTCACCGACCGTCTCTGGAGGAGGGGATCCCTCACTGAACGGCCCTCCCAACTGCCCTTCCATGTTTTCTCAGCGTTTTCCTGGGTGATTTTCCATGTCTGATTTGAGGGTTCAGGTTGGTTTAGAGGCAGTTTGGTTTAGAGGCAGTTTGGTTTAGAGGCAGTTCTACGTAAGCAAAGCCCTCTGTGCTCACTGCTTGTCAAAACGGAAAACACAACTAAAACGTGATTTAATTTTGAAAAGCTTCTGCCAGATGAAAACATTATGGTTGTTCCTCATCTCACTGGTTTCCCTGTCATGGCCTTCCTGGTGTTCCTCTCAGGCCTCAGCAGGATGATGTAACACTTGGGGCACAAAGATACACAGGAGAAGTCCGAAGCTGGACGCCAGGATGGCGAAGATCTCCACGGCAACCGTGAACTTCCTCGGAGAGCTGACGTGAGCTGGGATGAACGAGACCCACACGGCGCAGAAGATCAGCATGCTGAAGGTGATGAGCTTGGCCTCGTTGAAGTTGTCTGGGAGTTTCCTGGCCAGGAAGGCCAGGAGGAGGCAGAGGGAGGCCAGCAGGCCGATGTATCCCAGGACCAGGTAGAATCCTGGGGGCCAAGACTCCTTGCACTCCACCACCACCTGGGGATTAACATTTCAAATTTGAGTCACTAAAAATATTTTTGTCCAGAAGGATGTACAAATGTAGAAGGATATTTCAGATGACCAATGAGAGGGCTTCACCTTCCCTGTGGCTCCCAGGTAGAAGGGGTTCCTGAAGGGATAGGGTGGAGCCAAGGCCAGCCAGCCAGCACAGAGACACACCTGGAAGAGTCACAAACAGGTCCCAGGCCACGCCCACAACCAGAGTCACCAAATAGCACGAATTTGCGTCATTCGCGTCAATCTCGCCGCACAGGAAATTTCCTTCGCGTAAACACAGCATAAGAGTTTGTAAAAATATCATAATTAATGACGGCCCGTGTCATCCATACCAATTTATTCATACAAAACAGGGGAGATTTTAACCTGTGATCTCTTGCTTTTACCCCTGATACCACATTAATACCCCTGATACCACACTAATACCCTCCTTGTATGCAGTATTGGTGTACCTCCAGTGTGTACCTACCTGCGGAACCGTTGTGCCAAAGATGAGCGCCCTCTGCTGGGTGGGGCCGAACCGCTTCAGCGCCCTGGACCCAGGTGCCGTGGCCCGGAAGGCCAGCAGGACCACGATAGTCTTGACCAGCAGGCAAGAGAGACAGAGGACGAAGCTGATCCCAAACGCAGCCTGACGAAACCGACACGCCCACTCCGAGGGCCGGCCAATGAACACCAGCGAACACAGGAAGCAGAGCTTGAGTGACAGCAGAAGCAGGAAGCTCAGCTCTGAGTTGTTGCCCCGTACGATGGGCGTGGTCCGGTGACGGTGGAACACGGCGGTGATGGCGGTTGTCGTGGCGATGCCCAGGAGGGTGAGGGCGACGAGGATGGCGCCCATGGTGTTGGAGAAGGACAGGAAGTCGTCCACTCCGGCCACGCAGGACTTCCTGTCTCTGTCTGACCAGTGGTACTCAGGACACTGGACGCACTCTGTGGAACCTGGCAGAACATGACAACACAGAAATCACACGACTCCATCAAACATATGGCCTACATGCACACACACATTCTCACAAATCTAATGAAATCTAGTCAAATCTAGTCAAATCTAGTCAAATCGAATCAAATCGAATCAAATCGAATCAAATCGAATCGAATCGAATCAAATCGAATCAAATCGAATCAAATCTAGTCTAATCTAGTCTAGTGTGTTTGTGTACTGGAGCTTTGCAGGAGGATTTTACCAGTCTGGTTGCTGATCTGCCCGTCAGCGCAGGGCAGGCAGTCGAAGCAGCAGCGGGGTCTCCCTGGCTGTGTGGCCCGTCGGGTGCCCGCGGGGCAGGGAGAGGTGCACACAGACTCAGGCACCTGGACACGAGGCACACAGGTGAGTCAGGTCGGGTTTATCCACTTTTTTCCAATGTGAAGTACAGAGGGTGGTTTGAGCCAGACGTCTAGTGATCTGCAGTCAAATGCTCTAACCACTGGAAACTTACTCAAAAGATATATTCAAATAGATTTTTTATTTATTTAAATCAGACGTCACCTTGTTTTGGCCTCCTGACCACACGATGGCGCTCTCCTTCATCAGCAGTTGCTGTCCCTCAGGGGCGGAGCCATCGTAAGATCCTACCTTACGAAACCTTCATACAAGGCCAATACAGTTTTAACATAACCACAAACATCAAAACAAACATCATATGATACCCCTCTACTATATGGAGCTAAATCAGGGCCAAATGTTTTGTTAATTCGAAAAAAATCTATGGTTGAAAAACTAAAGCTTGGTCGAAAACTTGAAAAATAAAACCATGTTTCAAAAAAAAATACATGGTGTACCAATTTTTACCCCCAAAAAATGTAAGCCGTAAAAAAAGTTTTTAATCTGAAAACATGAAATGTGAAACTATGTGAAAATATAAAAGTGAAAAATAAAAATTAATAATTTATTCAAAATAATTCCAGAATTTAATCGAAATTATTGTCAACCTAAAAAAAGAATTGGTACACTTATTTTTTCTTTGAATACCGGTACATGGTTTTATTTTTCAAGTTTTCGACCAAGCTTTAGTTTTTCAACCATAGATTTTTCTTTCTAATTAACAAAACATTTGGCTCTGATTTAGCTCCATACTACTAGCCCATAGAAAGAATTCTCATAATTTATATCATAATTTTTACAAAAGTAACATAGACTTGAGATTTAAACCTGGGACCTCTTGACCTCTTGACCCCTTGACTCACAGTCAGACACACAGTGCTCTACCACTGACCTAGGCCCCTCCCTCTTTTATAGATGAAACATAAGGGCATGTCTAATGTTATATTTATAAATATTATAATGATGCGAACCTGATGCCTCCACCGTCCTTCTGCCAGCTGATGATGTCATAAAGAGGAACAGGTTCGCCGTTAGCATCAAACTGCACCTTCTCGCCAAACTGGTTGGTGAATTTCACCCGCTTGAGGTGGTGCAGCAGCTGGAAGCGGGAGAGAGAAAGTAGCACAATTTGAACCTGCAATCTCTTGATCTGCAGTCTAATGCTATACTTCGGAGGAATATTTTTACTCAAACACTAATCTGAAAAAATTCATACCCTTACTGTGGGTCAACATGCTGAGACTCACACACACACACACACACACACAGACACACACACACACACACACAGACCACAGCCTATGTACCTGTGTGGGTGTGAAGGCTGTGCTGGTGAGGTTACATCTTCCTGGGCCCTGTCCTGAGGACCCACACTGCAGCATGTCATGCAGAGCGTGGGCGATAGCGTACACCGCCTTGTACACGTTATAGGACACCCTCACTTGGGACACCTCCGTATAACTGGTGTTGGTGTCCCTCACGTCTTCCAGACCGGTGCACGCCCCCACGTCTCTCAGAGAGGCCGAGCCTCGCTGCCCCTCCGAACGGCAGCCTGCATCCAAACAGCTCCTCCCACAGCATGTTGGTGAACTCTGACCCCGGGGCAGCCGAGGGGCGGACCCCGACCAGGAAGTCGCTGAGGCCTGGGGATGTGGACCCCGGGGAAGGAGAAGCCCAGTGTCCCCTCCAGGAGGGAGTGGAAGGGAGTGGAGGACAAGACGGAGGCCGTGACCCAGGCCTCGCTGGCCACCCACTGGATCCCCGTCACGTTCCTGCTCGCCAGCTGAGGAGGGGACAGTCAGAGGAAACAACCTGACGAAGAGGTCGTTTATGACATCTATCCAAAGAGCGCTCTTCCAGACGGGGGGGACTGACCCTCCTCAGAAGACAGAGAGACATAGAAGGAGAGAGAGAGAGAGAGAGAGACAGAGAAGGAGAGAGAGACATAGAGAAGGAGAGAGAGATCCCAGAGAAGGAGAGAGAGAGAGACCAGAGAAGAGAGAGAGAGAGAGAGACCCAGAGAAGGAGAGAGAGACACAGAGAAGAGAGAGAGAGAGAGAGAAGTAGAGAGACCCAGAGAAGGAGAGAGAGAGAGAGGAGAGAGAGACAGAGAGAGAGAGAGATAGAGAGAGAGACCAGAGAAGGATGATGTCCCACCTCAGAGAGGAGCCCCAGCAGCTGTCCCTCGGTGGCGAACACCACCACCACCCTGGCCGTGGAGCTCACCAGGGCGTCGGCCAGGGCCCCCACCTGGGCCGGGGAGGGGGAACTGGGGAGGGTGAGGTGGAAGGCGGGGCAGCCTCCCTGCTCCTCCAGCTGCTTGGAGAACGCCTGGATGCCGTAACGGCTGTAGTCATCCTGGTACACACGCACGTATGCACGCATACAAACACACGCACGCATGCATTATTTCATATAAACAAACAGCATGTGAAAACTGTAGGCATACTCTTTTTTACACAAATAATATTTGTGTTTTACATTATTATTATTGTTGTTGTTATTATTATTATTATGACCTGAGCCATGTTAGTGCCATCTTACCTCGGTGCCCACAGTGCCCACCCACCTCCAGCCGAAGTGTGTGACCAGCTGGACCAGCCCCCGCACCTGGAACAGGTCGCTGGGCACGGTGCGCAGGAAGGAGGGGTACACACGCTTGTCCGTCAGACAGGTACAGGTGGCAAAGTAACTCACCTGGAGACCGCAGAGACAGAGGACGACTCAGTAACACACCTGGCTGACAGGCTACAGTGAGAACACAGCATTTTGATCTATTTGATCTATTAACATCTAATAGACATGAAAACTCCCTCTCCCTCTCCCTCTCCCTCTCCCTCTCCCTCTCCCTCTCCCTCTCCCTCTCCCTCTCCCTCTCCCTCTCCCTCTCCCTCTCCCTCTCCCTCTCCCTCTCCCTCTCCCTCTCCCTCTCCCTCTCCCTCTCCCTCTCCCTCCCTCTCCCTCTCCCTCTCCCTCTCCCTCTCCCTCTCCCTCTCCACTCTCCACTCTCCACTCTCCCTCTCCTAACCAGAGGGATGTTGAAGGGGCCCAGGGTGTGAGCCAAGGCTCCAGTAGGGGAGGAGGAGGCCAGGCCAATCACAGCAGGGACAGGGGCTCCTGCCAGGCACCTTGGCCCCTCCACACCCTCCTCCACACCCTCCGCTCCCTGTGAGGAGACCAGAGCGAGCGCTCCGAGCAGGCTGGTGCGGACGTCGTCGCAGCTGTCCAGGATCCTGTAGCCGAGCTTCACGCCCGGCAGCAGCGTGGCGTCACGGTTCACCTCCTCCACCGCGAACACCATTGTCATCAGCCAGCGGAACGCCCGGTAGTCGAACCTGGAGAGGAGGAGAGAGGAAGGAGGAGAGGAGGACAGAGGAAGAGGAGGACAGAGGAGGAGGTGTGTGTGTGTTTAGAGGAGCTGGGCGTGAGTTGGGGGACAGTCCGGAGCAGGTTGGCCGTCTCCACTCACCCGTAGCAGGAAGCTCTCAGCGGCTGCCTCCCGTAGCTGTGCTTCCACTCTGGGGCCAGGTAGTGGATGGGGAACAGCCCTCCGATCACCACATCCCCCTGGGCCTGCATCACCGGAGGGCTCCGGCTCACCAGGCTAACACAGCCTGTGCCGTTCCACCCAGTGACACTTACCCTGGACCAAGAGCCAGAGCCAGAGGTAGACCCAGCCCCAGCCCCAGCCCCAGCCTCCTCCATCAGCTCCATGGGGTGGCCCTCCCCTCAGACCCAGGCACAGAGGTCCAGACAGCAGGCTGATCAGCACCCAGAACACGCCCTCAGGTAACGGTACCATGAACCCTGCCCAGGGGCAGGTGGTGGAGCTGGTGGTGGAGACACAGCAGGCGATGGAGCTGGCGATGGAGCAGGCGATGGAGGGTACGACTGTGACAGGTCGCCTGTCTGGAGGTCAGCACAGCAACCCCAGTCTGAAGACGACAGAGCTGCTCAGAGTCACAGGAACCGATGTGTTCATAGAGAGAGGACCTCTCAGAGAAGTACAGCTGGATGACCCGCCTTTATAAACATGGTCACGCTCTCGTCATCAGAGATGTGCTGTGATTGACAGTTGGTTAGACCAATCCAGGGACCAGGTAAACATTTGGGGCAGAGCATGAGGCTGATCAATCAGAACACTGCAACACAGAGTCAGACAACGCCCTGGGGTTTTGAACATTTTATGCTTTTAAACTGTTGCGTTATAAAAGTACTTTGTACTTTTTTTGAGTTTGCCAGTGGCATGCTCTGCCGTCTTCACAGCATACAGCCTGTCTCAACAAATAACAAGTTGTCAAATAGTTGGATTAGAAAGTATTGATATTGGGGGCGAAAACAGTCAACAGACTTTAAACTTAGATTATGAAAATACACATATCCTCTTCCACATATATTTACTATCTTTTCTATCTGAATTATTCATATCTGCAATGGTGGCTGTAAGATTAAATGTTAGCTGTGTTGGTGATTAAGCTGTGTTTAACAGCATGGCACTGTCTGTGTTGTGACAGCCAGGAAGAGCTGTCTCAGAGGTGCAAGCCTTCAACAGCCCACCAGAGGGAGAGGGAGGAAGAGGAGAGGAGGGGAGGGGAAAGGAGGGGGGAGAAGAGGGGAAAGAAAAGAAAGGAGGAGAGGAGGGTGAGAGTGAGAGGAGGGGAAGGGAGGAGGGGGAGGGGGAGGGGGGAAGGAGAGGAGGAGAGTAGAGAGAGAGGAGGGGAGGAGGGGAGAGGAGAGGAGGGGAGGAGGGGAGTGAGGAGAGGGAGGAGGAGAGGAGGAGGAGAAGGAGGGGAGAGAGAGGAGAGGAGAGGAGAGGAGAGGAGAGGAGAGGAGAGGAGAGGAGAGGAGAGAGAGAGGAGAGGAGAGGAGAGGAGAGGAGAGGAGAGGAGAGGAGAGGAGAGGAGGAGAGGAGAGGAGAGAGGAGAGGAGAGGAGAGGACGAGGAGAGGAGAGGAGAGGAGAGGAGAGGAGAGGAGAGGAGAGGAGAGGAGAGGAGAGGAGAGGAGAGGAGAGAAAGAGGGGGGAGGAAAGGTGGATGAGAAAGGCATGTAGGTAGGATGAGGCATGCTCCATATCTACATGGAGAGTATGTTACTGCCACCTACTGGACACATTGAAGTAGAGCTTAGTAGTCTGTCCATTAGACTCCCATATAATGCATCACATAATGGCCATTGACCTGCATTTAAATACCCCAAAGGAAATAACATAACTTACATTTAATATGTATATTAAATCTATATCTCATCTTTAACAAAGTGACACTACACATTAAGTTGGCATTCGGCCTATTCTTGCTATGCCAGTGTAAAGAAAAAATGAAAACATAATCATGTGTCCATTTAGCAGAGGCTTTTATCCCTAGGGGGATTCAAACCTCTGACCACTGGCTCTGCAGTCCAATGCTCTGCTACTGACCTACATCTAGAATACCTCTTTGGTCTAAAAAATAAGCCACTGCCCCCATCTCTGTTCCCTGGCATTCCCCTGCCCACCTGACACCAGGTACGCCCGCGCCCCTCCTGTGAGACGAAGCCATGACGTCAGCCCCCCTTCCAGGCTGACACAACACTCCATAAAACCGACGGACGGAGAGAGAGAGCGAGGGAGAGAGCGAGGGAGACACAGAAGGCAGTCATGGTGGTGTCCCTGCATCACTACCTCTATCTCTGTCTCACCTTTCTGCTGCGTCCTCCTCGTCTTCCTCGTCTTCCTCCTGCCGTCTGAGAGAGCACTTCGACCTGAGCGGGATGCACCAGGAGGGGGATGTGGTTCTGGGCGGGCTGTTTGAGGTCCACTTCTACAGCACTTATCCAGACCTGTCCTTCACCACCAAGCCACAGCAGCTTGTCTGTGAGGGGTGAGGGGCTCTCGCACCCGACACACACACACACACACACACACACCAGCCTGACCTGACACACACACACGGGGGTCATGTCTGTGTGCTCTGAGAGAGGCTGGGGTCATGTCTGTGTGCTCTGAGAGAGAATGGGGTCATGTCTGTGTGCTCTGAGAGAGGCTGGGGTCATGTCTATGCGCTCTGAGAGAGGCTGGGGTCATGTCTGTGTGCTCTGAGAGAGGCTGGGGTCATGTCTATGTGCTCTGAGAGAGGCTGGGGTCATGTCTGTGTGCTCTGAGAGAGGCTGGGGTCATGTCTATGTGCTCTGAGAGAGGCTGGGGTCATGTCTGTGTGCTCTGAGAGAGGCTGGGGTCATGTCTATGCGCTCTGAGAGAGGCTGGGGTCATGTCTGTGTGCTCTGAGAGAGGCTGGGGTCATGTCTGTGTGCTCTGAGGGAGGCTGGGGTCATGTCTGTGTGCTCTGAGAGAGGCTGGGGTCATGTCTGTGTGCTCTGAGGGAGGCTGGGGTCATGTCTGTGTGCTCTGAGAGAGGCTGGGGTCATGTCTGTGTGCTCGAGAGAGGCTGGGGTCATGTCTGTGTGCTCTGAGAGAGGCTGGGGTCATGTCTATGCGCTCTGAGAGAGGCTGGGGTCATGTCTGTGTGCTCTGAGGGAGGCTGGGGTCATGTCTGTGTGCTCTGAGGGAGGCTGGGGTCATGTCTGTGTGCTCTGAGAGAGGCTGGGGTCATGTCTGTGTGCTCTGAGGGAGGCTGGGGTCATGTCTGTGTGCTCTGAGAGAGGCTGGGGTCATGTCTGTGTGCTCTGAGAGAGGCTGGGGTCATGTCTGTGTGCTCTGAGGGAGGCTGGGGTCATGTCTGTGTTCTCTGAGAGAGGCTGGGGTCATGTCTGTGTGCTCTGAGAGAGGCTGGGGTCATGTCTGTGTTCTCTGAGAGAGGTGGGGGCATATCTGTGTGCTCTGAGAGAGGCTGGGGTCATGTCTGTGTGCTCTGAGAGAGGCTGGGGTCATGTCTGTGTGCTCTGAGAGAGGCTGGGGTCATGTCTGTGTGCTCTGAGAGAGGCTGGGGTCATGTATGTATGCTCTGATGGAGGCTGGGGGTCATGTATGTATGCTCTGATGGAGGCTGGGGTCATGTCTGTGTGCTCTGATGGAGGCTGGGGTCATGTCTGTGTGCTCTGAGGGAGGCTGGGGTCATGTCTGTGTGCTCTGAGGGAGGCTGGGGTCATGTCTGTGTGCTCTGAGGTAGGCTGGGGTCATGTCTGTGTGCTCTGAGGGAGGCTGGGGTCATGTCTGTGTGCTCTGAGAGAGGCTGGGGTCATGTCTGTGTGCTCTGAGAGAGGCTGGGGTCATGTCTGTGTGCTCTGAGAGAGGCTGGGGTCATGTCTGGTGCTCTGAGAGAGGCTGGGGTCATGTCTGTGTGCTCTGAGAGAGGCTGGGGTCATGTCTGTGTGCTCTGAGGGAGGCTGGGGTCATGTCTGTGTGCTCTGAGGGAGGCTGGGGTCATGTCTGTGTGCTCTGAGGGAGGCTGGGGTCATGTCTGTGTGCTCTGAGAGAGGCTGGGGTCATGTCTGTGTGCTCTGAGAGAGGCTGGGGTCATGTCTGTGTGCTCTGAGGGAGGCTGGGGTCAGTCTATGCGCTCGAGAGAGGCTGGGGTCATGTCTGTGTGCTCTGAGGGAGGCTGGGGTCATGTCTGTGTGCTCTGAGGGAGGCTGGGGTCATGTCTGTGTGCTCTGAGAGAGGCTGGGGTCATGTCTGTGTGCTCTGAGAGAGGCTGGGGTCATGTCTGTGCGCTCTTCTCTCTGTCAGGTTTGACGTGGCAGGTTTCCGACAGGCCCAGACCATGGCCTTCACCATCGAGGAGATCAACAAGAACCCACACCTGCTGCCTAACGTAACCCTGGGATACCATCTCTACGACAACTGCCTCCAGCTGGGGGGTAGCGTTCCGTGCCGCCCTATCACTGGCCAGCGGGACGGAGGACGAGTTTCTACTGGACGAGGACTGCAGAGGGTCGCCCCCGGTGATGGGGATTGTGGGGGATCCGGGCTCGACTCACTCCATCGCCGTCTCCAGCGTCCTGGGGCTGTTTAGGGTGCCCATGGCAAGTGTCTGTCTGTCACCTGTCTGTCTGTCACCTGTCTGTCTGTCACCACACTGGAGGCAACGTTCATGAATTTAAGCTTTTTGTCCACAGGTCTGTATTCTGTTTGTTTTAAAGTGCTGGTCTGTGTTCACAGGTCTGTTTCATGAATGTTCTAAAGTGTGGGTGTGCTTCACCTGTCACAGGTGAGTTACTACGCCACCTGTTCCTGCCTGAGTGATCGCCAGGCGTACCCCTCCTTCTTCAGGACCATCCCCAGTGACGCCTTCCAGGTAGACCTCTCTCCTCTCTCTGCCGATGTGTCTGTATCGGCAGCTGTGTAACATGTTGTTACATTTGAAACTACTGGCCCAGATTGTCAGAACTGAGATCAAGCCATTATTTATTGTGTTTTGGCTGTAAAAAAATATATATATATATATATAATAATTCTGGGGTCAAAAAAAACTAAAACTAAAAACCTAACTAACTAATGTTCCTGAATAATAAAACCATTAGAATAGGGGTTAGTACCTTTCTATTTTCTTATTCCTTTATTGGTAATAACAATTATATATTCCATAATCAAACAGCGTTTCTGGGTATTCTTCAGGTGCGAGCCATGTTGCAGATCCTGAGACAGTTTGGATGGACCTGGATCGGCCTTCTGGTCAGCGACGACGACTACGGTCGCCATGCCGCCCGCTCCTTTCTCCAGGGCCTGGCTCACGACCGCGCCGGCTGCCCGGCCTATCATGAGGTGCTGCCGGGCCACAGCGCCCCGGACGAGTACCGCAGGATCGTGTCTGTGGTCAGGGCCTCTACCGCCAGAGTGGTGGTGGTGTTCTCAAACCAGGGATACATGCTCCCCCTCCTGGACGAGGTGAATATTACACCTTGTACATTCAATGAATGTCATGAGGATGTTACGGTAAAATAGTGTGAATTGGTCGTTAACAGGTAAAATATTCATTTGACATTTTCTTCATTTAGCAGATATTTTTTACGTAAGCCTACATACAAAAACTACAGCAGAAAATTTGAGTATTAGAAAGTGAAAAGTTCAAATAACATTTCGGTAGCTTAATTCAAGGAACGGGCTGTATTTTACCAGGTAGCCTACAGTGCGAAAATTATGCGAAAAAGATACAAAGTAGCTAGCACTTTTTGCCTAAACAGGAACAAGTTGTGATGATTAGCAACAGCAGCGGAGTTGCTGAGCTGAGGCGAGCCAAATTATTAAATAAGCAAAAATAAGCCACTACAGGGCATAGAATTTTCTCTGCGGCCTCTTACCAACGACCCAAATCACAACAGTGCAGATATTCAACCAAAAGGCGCTCTCGTTTGATATTGCTTAACCAACTGTCACAGTTGATGGCGCGCTGATCCCGGCTGTGTGTGAAGGTGGTGAGCCAGAACGTGACAGGTTTGCAGTGGATCGCGAGCGAGGCCTGGACCATCGCCATTGTCCTCCACACCCCCAGACTCATGCCCTACGTGGGGGGCACGCTGGGCATCGCCATCCGCCGCGGAGAGATCCCCGCACTCAAGGAGTTCCTGTCAAGTCTCCGCCCTCACAAACACCCCAGCAACCAACATGGGCAGAGCATGGCAAAGATTTTATTTTATTTGTCCATTATTTCAAACGAAAAAAAAACATTCAAATTTCAACTTGTATTTACTGCTAGTCTCTTATGTTTTGCTATATTTCAAGAGAATATCCTCACACAACATTTTAGTATTTTTTAAACTTGATTTTATTTTAATAAACAAAAATTTTGATTTCCATCTCTTTGGCAGGTGTGGCAGTTTTGGGAGGAGGTCTTTGGCTGCAGGTTTGAGCCTGCTGGGCTGGGCCTTCCTGCGTGTTCTGGACAGGAGGCCCTGGCCCTTAAGGCCCAGCTATATCTGGATGTTTCTGACCTGAGGGCAGAGTACAACATCTACAAGGCTGTGTACACCCTGGCCCACGCCCTCCACAGCCTGCTGCAGTGTGTGCCGGGGCAGGGGCCCTTCCCAGGCCGCAGCTGTGCCAGCATGGACAACATGGAGCCCTGGCAGGTGAGGTGGTTGAAGTGTAGCGTGGCTAGGCCGCCTGGTAGAAGTGTAGCGTGGTTAGGCCGCTGGCAAGGGTTTGCGGCAGCTGAAGGACTGGTGGGAAGCACAGAGCTCTCAGGTCCTGGTGTTGTGCCTTTACCTCGCTGGGTTAGTGTGAGCTGTGCTGGGTGGGAGATTCGAGGGATCTAATCTACTCGTTGCAAAAAAAAAGACTATATGTGCTTCTCTTGTGTCTCCCTCTTGTGGCTAGTTGGTGTACTATCTGGAAAGGGTCAACTTCACCACCGGGTTTGGGGATAGAGTGTTGTTCGATGAGAATGGAGATGCCCTGCCCATCTATGACATCATGAACTGGGCGTGGCTCCCGGACGGAAGTGTGAAGGTTCAGAATGTGGGTGCGGTCGATGAGTCACTTCCTGTTGGGGAACAGCTAATACTCCATGAAGACAAAATCTTCTGGAATTTCAAAGACAAAAAGGTGAGATGTTATGTTTCAATAGAACGCTAGATAAGTACTTTGTTCATCCCCTATGGGAAATTGCAGATGTTATGCCCAAAAGTTATGCCCATTATTTGACCTACTTCCTTTCCTTCCAGCCCCCCAAGTCAGTGTGCAGTGAGAGCTGCCCTCCTGGCACCCGATTGGCCAACAGGAAGGGGCAGCCAGTCTGCTGCTTCGACTGCATCCCCTGTTCTGACGGGGAGGTCAGCAAACCACACCGGTGAGGGCACAGTCCCATGTGAACATCATATTTATACATTTTTGCCAAAACGACTAAATCTGCCCCATCCTACTCTACCACCCCCTGCCCCTATCCTCTCTCTGTCTCTCTCTCTGTCTCTCTCTCTCTTTCTCTCTCTCTATTTCTCTATCTCTCTCTCTCCCAGACTCTACCGAGTGTTCTGTGTGTCCCGAGGACTACTGGTCCGACCCACAGAGAACCCAGTGCATCCCCAAGACAGAGGAGTTCCTGTCTTACTCTGAATCCCTGGGCATGTCCCTGGCCGCCATCTCCCTGCTGGGCGCCGTCCTCACCGCCGTGGTCATGGCGATCTTCGTCCGCCACCGGAACACGCCCGTGGTGCGCGCCAACAACTCCGAGCTCAGCTTCCTCGTCCTGCTGTCACTCAAACTCTGCTTCCTGTGCTCGCTGCTGTTCATTGGCCGGCCCAAGCTGTGGGCGTGCCAGCTGAGACACGCGGCGTTCGGGATCAGCTTCGTGCTGTGTGTCTCCTGCATCCTGGTGAAGACTGTGGTGGTTCTGGGGGTCTTCCGGGCCTCCAAGCCAGGTGGAGAAACCATCATGAAGTGGTTCGGGGCCCGGCAACAGAGAGGGACCGTGCTGGCTCTTACGTCCGTACAGACCGCCATCTGCACGGGCTGGCTGCTGCTGGCGTCTCCCACGCCGCATAAGAACACCCGTTACCAGAGCGATACGATAGTGTACGAGTGTGTGGTGGGGTCTGTTGCTGGGTTTGCTGCGTTGCTGGGATACATCGCCTTGCTGGCTGTCCTCAGCTTCCTCCTGGCCTTCCTGGCCCGGAACCTTCCAGACAACTTCAACGAGGCCAAGCTCATCACCTTCAGCATGCTGATCTTCTGCGCCGTGTGGGTGGCGTTCGTCCCCGCCTACGTCAGCTCCCCGGGGAAGTACGCCGACGTGGTGGAGATCTTCGCCATCCTGGCCTCCAGTTACGGCCTGCTGTTGGCGCTGTTCGGGCCCAAGTGTTACATCATCCTGCTGAGGCCTGAGAGGAACACCAAGAAGGCCATCATGGGTCGGGCGACACCCAAGACATGAGGCTCTTCGGACACTGAACCCATCCCTGCTTCTACCTCAACATTTTCTTTTTTTAATTCGGCAGACGCTTTTATCCAAAGCGACTTCCAAGAGAGAGCTTTACAAAAGTGCATAGGTCACTGATCATAACAACGAGATATCCCCAACATTGCAAGTAGTCAAACTTGAATCATATATTGTGAAAAAAACAAAAAAACTTTCGTTCTTCTGACTAGATGAAATACCTCCTTCCACCCGTCATCCCTTCTTCTCTTTAAAAGAGCTAAATGCATAAAATACTACTTTCTTTCTTCTTTTCTTTTTGTTCCTGCTTTGGAGAAGTGAATAGTCTGGCATGAAGGTAATTAATGAGAGACCCCCTGTAGAGATCACACCCTGCTCCTACTGGCAGTACGCAGCAGGAGCAGGGTGGGTCTTCCCATGTAGATGATCACTGCTGCAGCATAACTGAATAGGTACATGCCTGGACAACCATGCTGGATGTGGAGTCACCTTGAGCACACTAGGGAATGTTGACGACCAGAGATGTCAGGGCAGGGGGGGCCTTATAACCAGAGCGCCAAGCAATATGTTGTGCAGTGAAAGATAGAACAGTTATATGAGATTCTCCAATGCTCCCTTCATTAAAGAAGTCATGTGACTGATCTGAAAATATAATGATTATAAGATTTATTACATTTTGGTGCATAAGTGTAGACTATATTGTATAGGTATGTGTGTTCAGTTTGTTTTTCAAATTGAATTTTAAATACATATAAGTAATGGATTTACTGGATCTATGTTAGCTTTTCTGTCACGGTTTAGGCTGTGTTGGATTATGTAGTCAACTCATGAATGTGTTTCAGACTTCACAAGGAATAAACCGAATAAATTGCTCATTTATATGGATTCATAACTATTCAACCATGAATGAATTACTCATAAATGCATTTTTCAATTATATGAAAGACTTCAAAGGAGCTCCAGGAATGGGGTTTTATTCAACCGTAACATTGACAACGATACTTAATTAAAACGTCATATGGGAAAAGAGAATTACACGCCATATGAAATGTGAAAAAAAGTTAATTAGTGATATCAAATACACATGTGGGGGGGTGGGGGGAGAGATGGGATACTTGTGTGTATCTGCACAGCTATTCAGCAGAGAAAGGTTTTTTAATTTGTTCATGAATTAAGCATTATGTATTGCTTCATTTAACTGCAGATGAAGACACAAAGGCTGGGTCAAATCATTTGAAACAGGTATGAATTAAACTTGTTCTACTATGTCAGTTCTTGGTCCAATAATCTTTTGTTCCTGGTGTCACATTGTCAGTTAACCTTAGTCCATTTCAGAACAATTCAGAGGGAGCTTGTGAATGAATCTCAGTTATTAACAATAGAGTTTGGAGCATAATTCTGACTATCTCAAAGTCTCATAAAAGCACATTATATTTATGGGCGCAGATCTTCTGTTATTTGGCCATCATCTTTTTCTTGGTGTTCCTCTCAGGTCTCAGCAGGATGATGTAACACTTAGGGGCGAAGATGCAGATCAGAAGTCCGTAACTGGAGGCCAGGATGGCAAAGATCTCCACGGCAACCGTGAACTTCCCCGGAGAGCTGACGTAAGCTGGGACGAATGCGGCCCACACGGCGCAGAAGATCAGCATGCTGAAGGTGATGAGCTTGGCCTCGTTGAAGTTGTCTGGGAGTTTCCTGGCCAGGAAGGCCAGGAGGAGGCAGAGGGAGGCCAGCAGGCCGATGTACCCCAGGACCAGGGAGAAACCCACCACAGAGCCAACAGCAGCACACTTCAACACCACGTTGGAGCCCTGGAGGCCCAGGTCACGTTCAGGCAGGGGAGGACTCAGGAACAACCACACTGCACAGATCACCACCTGAAACACAGAAGGTTCCAGAACCTTTGATTGAACATTTAGTAGACACTAGAGTGTTCCACATAGTGTGGCAGGCTTTCCCTGTCTTAACAGCCCTTACCTGTACACAGGTAACAATGCAGACACTCCCTCTCTGCTGACTTGGGCCAAACCTCTTCATCAGAGCTCCAGCGCCGGGCTGGGAAGACCGGAACGCTGCCAGGACCACGATGGTCTTGACCAGCAGGCATGAGAGACAAAGGACAAAGCTGATCCCAAACGCAGCCTGCTGGAGCCCACACGCCCACACCGACGGCTGACCAATGAACACCAGCGAACACAGGAAGCAGAGCTTGAGTGACAGTAGAAGCAGGAAGCTCAGCTCTGAGTTGTTGGCCCGCACCTGAAATGAGAAGAAAAGTGGACTTGAAGGACTGAAGATAGAAACGAAGTGATGTAATAAATTATTATTCCATGAAAGGAATTACAGTCATGTGATTGGCTCTCACCAGTGGGGTGTGTCTGTGGTACAGGAAGACAACAAACACCCCAACAGTGATCGTAGCACCAGACAGGGCGGCCGTTGTCAGGGTGATTCCCATGGTTTCGTTGAAAGGAGAGGAACTCCATCTGGCGAGGGATGCAGGCTGTCTGCTCGCTGTTAGACCAGAACTCCTCAGGACAGCGCTCACACTGGAAGGAACCTGAAGGACAGCCAACAGAGACAATCAAAGAAAGAAAGAGACATTTTATGAATGACTTGTCATGGAAGTAAACATCCTTGTTTCAGTCAGTAGTAAAGTAAGGTTGATTCTCACCGGTGTGGTTGCTGACCTCCCCGTCGGAACAGGGGATGCAGTCGAAGCAGCAGACTGGCTGCCCCTTCCTGTTGGCCAATCGGGTGCCAGGAGGGCAGGTCTCACTGCACACTGACTTGGGGGGGCTGCAATGTTGGAGACAGTGAAAACCACAGGCACAGTGCTCCTACCTACACTCAACTCACGATTCGATGTGTCACGATACAGGGCTCACCATATGGTACATATCGCAATATTGGAATCACAATACGATACATATCGCCATATCGGGCTCACGATACGATACATATCGTGATATCGGACTCACAATACAATACATATCGCAATATTGGACTCACGACACAATACATATCGCGATATTGGGCTCACGGTATGATACATTTCGGGATATTGGGCTCACGGTATGATACATATCGGGATATTGGGCTCACATTACCTCATTCGATCCCGTGATCCACTGAATGGCTGATTCATCAATGCGGAGATCCGACCCTTTGACTTGACCAATGGTTGCCAGTTTGAGAGAGCCCTTTTTGGTGGGCCACCAGTTCACCAGGTCGTAGGCTGCAGGGATATCAGCGCCCCGGAAGTAGAACTCGTCCCCAAGGGGAGAGGTGAAGTTCACCCGTTTCAGATGCTGCAACAGCTAATGCAAAGAAAATGCCTAAATAGAGAATGTACTATTTGGAAGAATTGATATGCACTTGGGTTCCTGAGATGCATTTAGCTCACCTCCGCAGGGGAGTGGTTGTGGGGAGGGGAGCAGGCTGAGTTGTTGCCCCAGGAGGGGGTGTCTTTGTTGGGGCAGGAGAGCAGGCTGTGCAGGGCGTGGGCTGCAGCGTACACAGCCAGGTACACGCTATAGCTGGTCATCAACTGAGAGGTGTCAGTGAAGGAGCTCTCTACCCCCCACAGAGTCTCTGCTCCACTGCAGGGGGGCAGGAGGGGGACAGTGGGGGCTGGAGGAGATGAGGAAGTGGGTGGAGACGTGCTGTTTGCACTTCCTGTCTCTCGGCAACCAAACTCCTTCTCCCAGAGTTCCCTGAGGAACAAATCTTCAGGACGCTGTGATGGATGCAGACCTCTCAGGTGAGCGCTGAACCCAGGCATCGGGGCACTTCCGATAGCCACGCCCAGAACACCGCGCGCAACCTTGAAGAGGGCGGGGTTTCTGAGCAGCTCTGTACTGGTGCTCCAGGCTTCACTGGCAATAAACTGTCTGTCAGTCACCTGTAACACACAACACATACAGTGGTAGGTGGCAGTACCCTGATGACACGGCGAAATGCGATCCAGCGGTATAATCTCACGTTTCTCTTGGCCAGCTCCAGGAGAAGGACTCTGATGTCAGTGTACCAGGCAAACACCAGGATGACTCGAGCAGACGAGGACTGGATGGTACCAGCAGCCCGCTCCATGTCCCTCGCCAGAGTGGCCCTGGTGAAGGTCTCAAAGAACGCCAGACACACCCCTGTCCCTCGGATCTCCTCTTGGAACACCTGGAATGGTGTTCGCGTGACAGTCGCCATGTTTTGAAAAACAGTTATTCTCGTTCGAACGTTTATAACAAGGACGACTGTTCAAAACCTGGCGCCTGTTAAAAGCACAAAGTCATTTATCCATAGAGCCTGTTGCTGGATAACAAGATAACAACTAAATATGTGCTGGACAACACATACCATACTTTCTATAACCAACTGTATATTCACAGCACCAACAGCCACAACACCAACAGCTGTACAACTTTTGGGATCTTCCGAACACAGTCTGAATAGAGACATTATACATTATATTTTGGGGGAGGAACGACATGAAACTGCCTAATCATGCACTTTCCGAGAGCTGGTTCCAATCGGCGAGACAAACCTGAATGCCCAGACGGCCGTAGTCATTGTCCACAGCGACGGCCCCGACCCAGGACCAGCTGAAGCGCTGGGCGAGCCGGGCCATGGTCCGGGCCTGGTACACGTCACTGGGGATGGTCCTGAAGAAGTTGGGGTAGCGACTTCTGTCGCTGAGACAGGGGCAGCTGGCCTGGTAGCTGATCTGGAGGAAATAATCGACTTAAGTCACGTTCATTTATTTTTACCTCAGATCACAGTGAAATAATAGTTCAGAAGCTATTTGTATTTTTTGTATACAGTAAAACACAGTAGGATATGTCAGTTTTAAATGCTGCCCTGGACTATCTTTTAAACATTTATGTATTAAGGTACGTGATGTACATGTCTGGATCACAGGGCTATTTTACAGGGGTTGCTGAGTGTGTGTCCTCACCACAGGAACAGAGAGAGGCCCCAGAGTGTGTGTCAGTGTGTGTCCTCACCACAGGCACAGAGAGAGGACCCAGAGAGTGTGTGTGTGTGTGTGTGTGTGTGTGTGTGTGTGAGTGTGTGTCCTCACCACAGGAACAGAGAGAGAGGCCCCAGAATGTGTGTCAGTGTGTGTCCTCACCACAGGCACAGAGAGAGGACCCGGAGTGTGTGTGTGTGTGTGAGTGTGTGTGTGTGTGTGTGTGTGTGTGTGTGTGTGTGTGTGTGTGTGTGTGTGTGTGTGTGTGTGTGTGTGTGTGAGTGTGTGTGTGTGTGTGTCCTCACCACAGGCACAGAGAGAGGACCCCAGAGTGCTGGAGAGGATCATACTCTGGGTGGACGAGGCGTCCCCGATGACCAGAGAAACAGAGTCTGCAGGTCGCCCATCTACAGAGGGATCAAATTAAACCTTCTTTTTACAGCCCTTTTTACACGCAATGTCACAGAGGACTTCACATACTATTTCAATTGAATTCCATCTAAAACTCAAGGAAAGACAAGGAAAAACGTTATTGTCTGGTTGCCTTCTGCCTTGCTCTTCGTAGACAAGATTATATTTGTTGTGCATGATAGCCAGGAATTTTTTTAAAGGCGCGCAATGACAACAAATTATATTGATCATTGCACCAAGTACAGATTAAGACTAAAGTAACGAGCCAGGTTTGAAATGTAAAAAATAGAAAATACAGATATTTATGTTTCAATAAATTGCAAACGGAGGCTTTGACTGTTACTAATTGTAACTCATTTTAGAGCCAGTGCATTAATTTCGAATGGTGAACAGGCACTTGAACAATTAGTAGACCGTGTGCTATGACCGCAGCACAACCCATGAGTTATTTGGAGATATACCACACCCTCTCCTGGTTAATTGCTTTAATACTCTTTCGGTACTTTCAACACACAGGATAAGCAAGATCAACATGTTTTAGTGTCGTACTTCAAAAACTATCTGTATATCTTCATACTTCAATAATTATCAAGTCTCTTTGATCTCCACAATGACTAGACGTGTTTTCAAGAAAAAAGTGTTCTCTACAACACATCGACAGACTGGCGACAAGCTATTCCAATCAATTCTGTACCTGCAGGTTTTCCATTAGCTCCTGGAAGCGGCAAAGAGAGTCCACACTGCGGGCTCCCTCCGGCCACCAGAGACAGCGCCCCCCGGAGGGTCCAGGGGTGCATGCTACAGCCGTCTAGGATACGGTAGCCCAGACGCAGGCCCGGTAATAGGAAGGGATCCCGGTTAATCTCATCCACCGCAAACACCATGGCGTGTGCCCATTTCAGCGGCTGCGCCTGGAATCTGTAACCATGGGTGCGACAACACGGACAGAAAAAGGTGACGCAGGACGATCAAGATGTGTAATCGTCTGTACGGTGATGCAATACGAAGCTGACCGTTGAGAGGTTCAGCTCTATTGAGAGTTATGCAGTATTATTCCATGAACAAAACTTTTCAAATAAAATAAACTAGAGTGAAATCCTCATAATTTATCAATCTGACTAAACAAATGCATCACACTGTGACAGCAATACGAATACATCTAGGCCTACTTAAAAACCAAAATATATAAAATCAGTAACAATACAAATCAATACAAATCAACAAATCAATACTGATAACTGAGTAAGTTATAAATGACAGAACATTATCAAGAACTGAATTCCTTTTGAAACAGCAGTTGAGACTGCAGCAGTTGTTTCTTTCTGATTTCACTTCCAGTGATATAACACTACAGTAACTGTCACATTTCTTAAATATTTCGTTTTGTTTCAATAAAATGTCTTAATTCTTCATGTGGCATTCAGGAAATAGAGAAAAGAACAATAATGTATCCTATACATACATATAGGGTGAGGGTTATATGTATTACTTTTTCAAACTTGCTTTAAGCATTTATTTTTGAAGCAAGAATTTGAGTCAAATACTCATATGTAAGGCATCAAACTGAAATGAACATGCGTCCAATTTGAGCAAAACTCGTTAATAAAATAGTACTGCATGAAAACTCTGTTTTGTGTGTACAGTGAGAAGCCTTTAAAACAAAATATATAGAACAATCAGAACAATACATTCCCTTTAAAACAAACATTGAACAATAATGTGATATTTACCTGGCACAGGGCTGGAGGTCCAGAGGTGTAGTGAAGCGCAGGTCTGGGGCAGGAGGCTGGTTGTGGAAGGGGAAGAGCCCACCAATCAGCACGTCCCCATCCTGGGAGAGGCTCCGGTGATCCAGCGCCTCGGACTGGTCCCACCTCGAGCACACGGTGGCCTGGACCCCCTCCAGCCCCCAGCCCCCTCTGCCCCCCGCCCACAGCAGCAGCAGGGGCAGGGGCAGGGCTGAGTTCTGCCACCCAGAGATCAACCAGGACAGGAACATGGGCTGTGCAGGACAGGCATGGATATGAGTTCCTGTCAAGGGCAAGAGGGTGTTTTTATAATGACCATAGTGGCTGCAAAGGACAAAACAAGTTGTTTTGAAGCCCCTCAAAAACACCTCCCCCTGGAGAGAGATGGCACGATGAGTGTTGAAGAGTTAGAAGCAAACAAAAAAATATGTTTTTCGACCATGTTTTTTGTTTTGCACCTTACAGCAATTGAAACTTGTTTCGGTTGAGTAGGAGAGATAATAGGAGTTGAGGAGGGGTGCAGGGGTTCAAAGCATGTGTATGAGTGTGTGTGTGTGTGTATGAGTGTGTGTGTGATGTGTGTGTGTATGTGTCTGTGTGTGTGTGTGTGTGTTGAGTCTGTCATTCCCTCAAGTGTTGAGAGCTAAGGGGCTCAGACCGCAGGTGTGCCATTTCTCATCTCCATTATCACTAATTTCACAAGCAATTAGATCCCATTATCCACACACAGCGAGAAGCAACAACACAGGGAGGAGGTTGTGTGTGTGTGTGTGCGCACATGTGTGTGTGTGTGATATGAGCGTGTTATGGCCAATGCAGCCTGAAACCTCCGGGACATCACATGCAATTACTGAAATGGTGTGAATAAGCAGATCCAGAGAGAGCGTTGGGCTGTTGTTGTGTTTCTGCTGCGTCATGGTGCCTGGACGCTGAGGAGGCCTCACAAACCAACTCATCCTTCACTGTAGTCTTGAGAGTGTTGGAGGCTGTGGGCCACTGATCGGTCCTTGCCTGGAATGGAAGAGATTTGAATTGTTATATGTTCATCCTACTCTTATATCATCTTACCTTCGCCTTACCTTATAATTTCCCACGGTTTCTTCATGTATTGATCTATGCTGATTCTTGTATTGCAGTCCCGTGAGTATGTCGTGTTTCCAGTATGTTCATGTGCTCAGACCATGGAGAGAGTTATCCAGGCCGTAAAGACATAGTTTACAACCACTGCCTTTTGTATTCATCGCCTTGCAATTCTGTCCCAGCTGTAGTTTCTCATCTCATTCTTTGTGTTCACTTAAAAAATGCTGCAGACTATTCCCATGTCTTGGGTCTATTAATTATTCTTGAGTCATATTTCATCTGGTGTTGCTCTCTCCACTCAGCTGACTGATGAATACAGAGGAACTCCACAATCTAGACTGTTATTATATGGCAACGATAGTACGAGCGACTGATGCCAGCCGCGTATTGACGTCATCGCCGGTCTGCGGTCTGATAGGGATTCTTATTGCCCTGCTCTGACGTCATCTTCAAATTGAGCGATATAGTCAGCTGTCGAGCTGTAGTCGACCGTTCGGTCATGCCGGGAAATATCAAACCGAGGCTTGAACGTATCGACTGAGCGACATGACCTCACTCTCGGTTAGTAAGTAGTTAATATCACATCTCAGATGTATACTGACTTTCCTTCTACACCCCAAGACCAAATTGACCAAACCTGTCAAATTTCGGCTAAAACCTCTAAACAATCACATAGTCTGAGTGAACTGAACCAACCTTGGGCAGGATCGCTTGGATACATTTGTTAATTCCAAGAAACATTCTGACAACAAATGAGGTTCCAGAATATATTTTATTGAAGCGTAACATTAACAATGATAATCAAGCAATCATAGGCCTATAGGAAAAGGGAATTAGACACCTCATGCAATGTGAAGTAAATTAACACAATTTCTAATAAAAAAGGTATCTAATGTGTATGGGAACAAAGGCCATTTAAGGCAAAAGCAACAGAAAAACATTGTGTTGTTTTCACATAAAAACTGTTTATTAGTATGCTTGCTATCATCAACTATTCAATAGCCTACTATTGTTCTCACATACTAGTATATGCTATTCTATACGAGGACAAGAAAGGTGTAAACATTTATCGTTATCGTTCCCGATAGCTTCACTGGTGCTTTGTCATTTGGAAACATTAAAGTTTTCTGTGGAGATTAAATACAACCGGAGCTAGCTAGCTAGCCACTGTTAGCAAACTGTTATCAGGGTTTTGATATAGCAGGGAACATACCTACATCTCCAGAAATTGTGTTTTTTGGGTATAGCTCAGTGAATAGAGCTTTTGACTGGACATCAAGAGGTCACAAGTTAATATATTCATATTTGCCACCATTTGTTGTCATGTT
>CAEFZP010005863.1:0-101179 GCA_903064625.1 Mallotus villosus | reverse complement strand
ATGATTTAGCCTAGTTTATTGGCAATGGGACTTACGTTATTTCATGTTCCTGACTATGTTTCATTCAAATAAATAACCCGTGTTGTTATTTAAATCTACAATTCAGATGCATGTTTGTCCAGATACATTTTTCAGCAAGATAGCTAGAGCTAACTGAAGCTGAGTTGAATCACGATAGTTTGTTTGCTAAGCTGTAGTGCTAACGTTACCCACCTAAGGCGATCCTGTTTGCTTCGAAAACAGAAGTGGAAACTACCGTAATAATTTCAAATTATATCTAGTCAATCTGTTGAAAACAGTGTTGTGTAGACACAATAGATTTATTTGTATGTTTTCATTGTTTCAGTGAGTGCTGTTGGCTGTCTTTGCTCCGCAGCTTCGCCTGTTGTAAACCAACCAATCAGCGCACAGCTCATCTGTATGTTAGAAAGCACAGCTTCAGTTAGCTCTATACCAATGATATAAGGGAAAAAGCTAGCGTTTTTTCCCGGGAAAAAAATGCTGGATGTAAAAGAGAGCATAGAACAGCACCTGGGCCATTTTCAGCCAAACCAATGTTACATAACCCATTCGGAGACCTAAAGGAAGAGTGTAAAATACTCAAAAAACACAGTCAATAACCCCTTTAATACAGTCTGGACAAATACCACTTTCACACACTTGCAAGAAATGATCCGCTGGTTAGATGTAGCATGATCTTATTTAATATCCACAATACTGTAGTTCAGCTTTTTGCAGCAGCAGCTTTTAAACCGCTAGAGTGCGAGTAGCTTTTGCAGTTTCACAACAAAGTCACGTAATGTGACGAGATAGAATTTAAAAGTATAACAAACTCACCAGGGACAACGGCAACATCGGCAACCTTGCACCATGGATTGTTATTTTTATGTCATCTTTAAATTCTCTTGACTGCCTCCAATAGTTTGGATGAGCTCACAGAGGCTGTGACGTCATATATCAGCTTCTGTGAGGACTGCTGTATACCAACACGCACCAGGGTGAGCTACAACAACGACAAACCCTGGTTTACAGCTAAACTCAGAAGGCTGAGGCTGGACAAAGAGGACGCTTTTAGGAGTGGGGACGCGGACAGATTCAAGGAGTCGAAGAACAGGTTTAGCAAGGCTGTGAGGGAGGCTAAACGACTGTACTCAGAGAGGCTGAAGCGTCAGTTCTCTGCTAACGACTCTGCTTCTGTCTGGAGAGGGCTCAGGCAGATCACCAACTACAAGCCCAGAGCCCCCCACTCCACTAACGACTCACGCCTGGCCAACGACCTGAACGAGTTCTACTGTCGCTTTGAAAGACAATTGGAATCCCCTGAACTATCCCTTCCCTCCCCCCCCCTTCCCACCAACTCTGTGACATCACTCTCCATTCAGGAAGGTGAAGTAAACAGACTTTTCAAGAGGCAGAACCCACGCAAAGCAGCTGGGCCGGACGCTGTCTCCCCTGCCACCCTTAAGAACTGTGCTGACCAGCTGTCTCCGGTGTTCACCTACATCTTTAACACCTCCCTGGAGACATGCCATGTGCCAGCCTGTCTCAAGGCCTCCACCATCATCCCTGTGCCCAAAAAGCCCAGGCCAACTGGACATAATGACTACAGACCTGTCGCCCTGACCTCTGTGGTAATGAAGTATTTTGAGCGCCTAGTGCTGGCACACCTCAAATCAATCACAGACCCCCTTCTGGACCCCATGCAGTTTGCCTACAGAGCAAATAGGTCTGTGGACGATGCAGTTAACATGGCCCTCCACTTCACCCTACAGCACCTGGACTCCCCAGCATCCTACGCCAGGATCCTGTTTGTGGACTTCAGCTCTGCCTTCAACACCATCATCCCCGCCCTGCTTCAGGACAAGCTCTCCCAGCTGAACGTGACTGATTCCACCTGCTGGTGGATCACAGACTTCCTGTCTGACAGGAAGCAGTGCGTTAAGCTGGGAACACAAGTCTCTGACTCCCGGTCCATCAGCACCGGATCTCCTCAGGGCTGCGTCCTTTCTCCTCTGCTCTTCTCCCTGTACACGAACAGTTGCACCTCCAGTCATCCATCCGTCAAACTCCTGAAGTTTGCGGACGACACCACCCTTATTGGGCTCATCTCTGGTGGAGACGAGTCTGATTATAGGTGGGAAGCGGCCAACCTGGTGACCTGGTGCAGCCAGAACAACCTAGAGCTCAATGCTCTTAAGACAGTGGAGATGGTTGTGGACTTCAGGAAGAATACAGCCCCACTCACCCCCATCACCCTGGGTGACTCCCCAGTCAACACTGTGGAGTCCTTCCGCTTCCTGGGCACTATCCTCTCCCAGGACCTCAAGTGGGAACTGAACATCAGCTCCCTCACAAAGAAAGCACAACAGAGGATGTACTTCCTGCGGCAGCTGAAGAAATTCAACCTGCCAAAGACAATGATGGTGCACTTCTACACAGCCATCATTGAGTCCATCCTCACCTCCTCCATCACCATCTGGTACGCTGCTGCCACTGCCAAGGACAAGAGCAGACTGCAGCGTATCATCCGCACTGCGGAGAAGGTGATTGGCTGCAATCTGCCTACCCTCGAGGACCTAAACACCTCGAGGACCCTGAGGCGAGCGAGGAAGATTGTGGCCGACTCCTCCCACCCTGGACACTCCCTGTTTCAGCCACTCCCCTCCGGCAGAAGGCTGCGGTCCATCAGGACCAACACCTCTCGACACAAAAACAGTTTCTTCCCTTCTGCTGTTGGCCTCTTCAACAAGGCCAAGGGTTCACACTGACTTATTGACTTTACTTTAATGACTCTAATATTCTGCACTACATTACTGCATCTTGTACATTTGTATTTTTTGTCATATTTGTAATTTTTTGTATTTTTATATTGTAAATTAGGCAACTTATATTTTATTGTATATTTTATTTTAAATATAATTCCACTTTAGTATAGATAGTATAGTTATATAGTATAGATATTTAGTAGACAGTCCACATATTCAAATTTAAGGATACTATAAGTTTATTGTATGCACCTTCCTGCCAAAGCAAATTCCTTGACTGTGCAAACTTTCATGGCCAATAAATCCCTTTCTGATTCTGATTCTGATTCTGACCTCAGTGGTTCTCAAACGTTTTACCATGAGTACCACCGTAGAAATGATTTGGTTCTCCAAGTACCACCAGAATTAAAACTAGAGAGCATACAATTTCTGGGGAAATTGTGAGGGTGTGCCTGCTTGCGTCGGTTAGAGGTGGGTCCGTCCCCTTAAGTGTTCCCTTCTAGTGATATTTTCAAGCATTTAGCCTAGCTACTCATATTGCATAATTCATTAAGAACCTTCTTTGAAACAAGAGAACCCCCTTTGAAACAAGCGAACCCCCTTTGAAAACAAGATACTGTGTAACAACGTTGTCACTGGCAATATTTCAGATGGAATCGCAATTCAAACAGTACCGTCTGGTAACTGAAAATATGGCCCCCAAAACGTAAATAAGTTTGACATTAATTTAGGGGGAAATGGCTAATTCAAAAGAGGTTTGCTAGAGGCAAGCTGGCTGCTGATTGTTTGAAAGTGCCGGAAATTAGGACACACTGCCAGTGGGTGACCGAGTTTGAGGCTAACGTCAAAACAAGATGTGGTCTCACTCAAATTCCAAGTTTCACACAAATCACAAAAATATGCTGACCCGCTGGCGGTCTTCGCAATAATCGCCATATCTTAAGATAAAGAATTTGAGTGAGACCGTGTCACATATGGTGTGTACTGTCTTCGATGCCACAGCGAAACTTTATGTCAAAAGAAACGTTCTCATTTCCGGCGCTAATGTCAAACTTGTGTACGTTTTGGGGGGCATATTTTTGTATCCACCACCTGGCTGTCTTCACAATAGTCATATCGTCATAACATTGCCCTCCTTCTGTTGTTTGGTTTAGAATTGACCGAACTATCAAATTACGAAAATACTAGCTGCTTTCTAGCATTGGTGCCGCCTAAGAAGACTAGGCGGTCTCACGGGCGACCCGCATTCGCTCAAATTGCAAAGACTTTCACGACCTAAATCCAAAATCCGAGTTATCGTTTCCACTCGAAATCGCTTTCTCAACAAAGCCAAATGGTTGGGATTTTTGGGGGGTGGGATTTTTCACTCATAATCTAAACTCCAATTTGCTTGCTATTACGAAAATACCACTATGACGCTTTCTAGCATGGCTGCCGCCTAAGACTAGGCAGTCTCACGGGCGACCCGCATTCGCTCAAATTGCAAAGACTTTCACGACCTAAATCCAAAATCCGAGATTTCATTTCCAACGGAATCGCTTTCTCAACAAAGCCAAATGGTTGGGATTTTTGGGGGGGTGGGATTTTTCAATCATAATCTAAACTCAAATTTGCGTGCTATTACGAAAATACCACTATGACGCTTTCTAGCATGGCTGCCGCCTAAGACACGGGCGACCCGCATTCGCTCAAATTGCAAAGACTTTCAATATTTGAAATGCCTTTTTTCATATGTACTTGCCTAAAATGTATTTTAGTGTTCTGTTACCGAATTGTAAATGTTTGGAAAAAGTGTGGACCACTCCTTCAGTGAGATCACTGATTACTAAACACCAATCAATGTTTGTTGACAAAATGCACTGCACCACTGCTTGAAACAGATCCTGGAGGACACCATGAATGACCAAGGTGGTCATGACTGGTTGCATGTCAGTATACATGTATGACATCACAGAAACAAGTGAAAGGCTCACTGGTAGGGGATACTCCTGAAGACGATGTGGTCTAGCAGGGTGCTCTGCTCAGCCAGCTCCATCGCTGACAGGGACTCAAAACATTCCGCTTTGGGGCACTCCGCCTACACACACACATGCGTGCATATGCAAACACACACAGAAACAGGCTGTTAGTCAAATAATCACTTTCACATATGTAGCCAAGTGGTTTATAGCCATTGTCATTGGTGCCTAAACAGGTTGGTGTGGCCCCTTTAAGGAATCCTCATGCAGGGTGATGGAGTTTCACTCCGGTTAGCACTGTGCATGTGTGAGAGAGTGGTTAGTATGCACGGTGAAAGAGAAACCCGATATTCAAGAGATTTTAGAGAGTTATGGATTAAAACAAAAATAAATGTAGTGTTGTAGAGATGCTCTATCTAGTTCTTGTCACAGTCTTAACTAAGGTGTTTTGATTAGATACCAGAAGATTCACATTGCCATTAAGTGGACCACATGTTGAGGGTTTACGCTACGTGCACAAAAAGAAAATACTTAAAAAAGGTTCATAATGTAATTTTTGTTGTATGTATCATGCAGTTCCTTGTTACATTTGATTTACTATATTTTCGGTCAACAAAAATTATTTGGCTAGCTAATTTAAAGTTTGATCTCTGTTTATGTGCTCCAATGTGTAGCCATTGCCGTATTTCATAGTTGATTTTATTTTATGAAATTGTGTACGATTTAAGAAAGACACTACCATGTTCTGGTTTAATGTACTTCAGTTTGTGAAAGCTCCATAGATCGCAGATTTTCTTTAAAAAAAACAGCAGTCAGAAAATAAATCCCTAAAAAAAGTGAAAATAAGTCTGGTGTATATTTACACACACCCCCGGTCACACAAAGGTCTCTATTTCTCTCTTCCTTTCTCTCAATCACCCTCTTTCTGTTTCTTATTATCTCGATCGCCATGTGTACCCAGCTTTGACGCTTAGGGCCTCATGTACTAATGCTTTTGTGCCCACTTCAGGCGTATTTGTTTCCCTGTTTGCGCGTAAAAGCATGGCGAGGTATGTACAAACATGCCGCAATGAGGTAAAAGCACAGACTGCGTGTCGCGGGAACTGAAAATGGCAAATTGCGCTTTCCGTGTCATGCATATGCATTCACGGGGGGGGTCAGGGGAAAGTGGGAGTTTCCCATAAAGATATGAGAGGGATGCGCAAAGTGCGCCTAATTATGTATTCCGCGGTATGTACAAAAACCAGCTGTGAAAGCGCACCTCTATTTTGCGGAGAAAATTCTCCGCTTTTTAAAAGCAGGCGCAAACCAGAATGTTCATATGCTTCCTGGTGAAATGGCAGCCGTAACCCGAGCAAGACGAAGACAGGCCAAATGATTTTTGCCATAAGGATCACACTTTTTGAGTTGAGTGAACACAAAATCATTACGCATTACAGATTAAGCAGCCATGCGATATTACAGTTACTGGAAGAAATTAAAAAATTACATAGAATCTCCAACTCAGCGTTCACATTCCATTCCAGCAGTTGTTAAACTCCTCGCTACATTACAAATTTTGGCATCGGGATCATTTCAAACAGTCATCGCTGTTTTGACTTTGGTGGCTGATCCATGATAGAAAGAGAGAAGGATGCCATTCAATTGCGCGTTTAAATACGCGCAATGTACACTATAGTGGGCGTAGAAAGGCGCTGATTACCCGATGACCTGCAGGTTTCGTAAATACGGCGCAAACTGAAGTTCCACAGAGTGTGCAATTTGCGGGTTGGCCATGGCGCTAAGTTTGCGAATGTACGTACATGAGGCCCTTAGTCTACTTAATAATAGGTCTATGGTCCCATGGTCCCAAGCCCAGCTCCTCAGCTTGAAGCAAAGGCCCCGATGGAGATTGTTGGTACTGCATGTCCGTTTTGGCTCCCTGCTCGATTAGTCCAGTCTAAATAAAGAAAAAATGCTTTACAATTTTTTGCTTATATCAATAAAAGACCTATTAATATTATTTCGATATTTTTAATATCAAAAGCACGGTGATCCGCTCTACTGTGCAAGACCGTCTTTGACTTAAGCCCAAATATGGGGTGCAAGGTGCTTGCAAATTCTGCAAACATTCTTCTATGAAAAAGCTATTATTTTGAGCCATGTTCACAAAAAAAATTATTGGGGATTTTGACTGGAGTTAATAAAACACAGGAATGAGCCAGGTCACCACTGAGCATTTCCCATGGGTCGCCATAGTGACATCAGATTTGTCACTGTATCCAGTTATATTATGCTATTAATGGTCCGCACTGGCATAGTTACATGATGATTATTAATTTTCTGCAGTCTATTCTGGGCTGATAGCAAGTTGAAAAGCTTGTCCATCCTCTCAAATCACGTTCCATCATACTCAAGGACTGTCCAATCCTATTCCATCACACTCAAGGATTGTCCAATCAACTTCAGAGACACTGACTGAAGGAGATGCTGGCCAGTTGGACCTCCATGTACATTGATTTGTGAAGCAAAGGTGCATCGTGGGTATTGTAGTTTCCTTACCATCTGTAGGATGTCCTCTATCCTTAGCTGTGTGTCGTCCTGCTCCTCCTGGGAAAACGTGCTGACAAGACAACACATTCTGATTGGTCAACTGACAATACAACAAATCCTGATTTGTGGGGGGTCAATTGTAACCCTAATCCTCTGTAAGAAAAAGGCATCTATCATTATGTATATGAGTGTATGTGCATGTTTTATTTTTTGTGTGAGTGTGAGCTTGTGTGAGTGTACCTCAGTATGTTGGCAGTAGCCTTCCTTTCCTGAGGCAGAAGGTCAGGGTCTCTCAGCACCTCCTCCAGCAGACAGGCCACGCTCATCTTCAATTCCCCATTCATCTCAAAGTCCTGCACAACACACATACACACAGTCGCACACACACATACACACACACAGGTCTATCATTTAGTGCCATCATGCTTTCTCTTGTTTCTTCCTGCACACCCTATTTAAAGGGTCAGTTGTAACACATTGTTGTTCACCAATCATTACATGCATGATTGTGAGTGTGTATTGGTGTGTATGTGGTGTGTGTGTATGTGTCTGTGTGTGTGTGTGTGCAGACCTGGGAGTGTTTGGAGACCCAGTGTCGCAACACATTTAAAACTCTGTTGGTAGCAGCCCTGCGGATGATGAACTCCTTATCACATGTCCTCTCAGAGTTAGTGAACACTGCAGGACACAGGCAGACATAGTGTAAGTGTGTGTGTGACTGTGTGTGTTTGTCAGTGTGTGTGCATCTGTGTGTACCTGTGGGAGAATTATGTCCAGCTGCAGCCGTGGCAATAGCGAAGGCTGAGGCAGGAGAGACGGAAGAGCGAGTGTTCTCTCCTGATTGGACTACAGGTCATCATTATCATCAGCATCATCATCATCATATTTTTCATCATCCTCACCATTACCATAATCATCACCACCATGATCAACCTTATCACCGTCATTATCACCACCGTTATCATCATTATCATCCTTATTATCACTATTATTATCATCACCATCATCATACAGTAAACTGTGTGTGCGAGTATGTGTGTGTGTTTATGCTATGTGTGTGCATGAGTGTGTGTGTGTATAAGGCTAACAGGGCCTGACCATATAGCAACTACCCTACATATTAGCCTTCCTTGAATGCCATCTAAACCTGGCAGGCGCAAGGGAAACTGGAGAACCCCACCCACCTACCTACACAACACTCTACCCCACCCCCGACAGTACACCTACCTCCTGGCCGGTAGCGGAGGTGTCGTGGGGTGGAGGGAGAGCGGCAGGGAGAGGTCTCTCCTGGATCACTGCTCTGGGGAGACTCTGGGAGGATCTTCTCCAGAGAGACAGACTCCAGCACAGCTACAACAACACATTCAGGATGAACAAAACAGCATAGAACTGCGTTTGATATATTAACTATATACTGTGTATGGTTATATATTTGTCAGTGTTTCCCATACATTGATTTATGGGAAATTTACAGTATGTATGCAGTCGCAAATTTACGACTTTAATCTGGGAAATTCAGCCTTTTTTTGTGTGCACATTTGTGAAATTTGAGTATTTTCTCGCAAATTTACGCAAATATTTTTATTTGACCTCCAATGGCCCTAATACGCCGTCGTAAATCGCAATCATCATTGCTAATATGCTATTATTTTAGAAAAAAAATATATTTGGTGACCGTAATATCTCACTTCAGACCATGATCTATGGCGGGGGTAGGCAACCCTGGTCCTAGAGAGCCGCTGTCCTGCATGTTTTAGATGTTTCCCTGCTCCAGCACACCTGGTTCAAATGAATGGGTTGTTATCAAGCTCTGTGGAAGCCGGGTAACAACCATTCATTTGAATCAGGTGTGCTGGAGCAGGGAAACATCTCAAACATGCAGGACAGCGGCTCTCTAGGACCAGGGTTGCCTACCCCTGATCTATGGTAATGATATCACAGGTAAGGGGCTGTCGGCTCCGCTTTGCATCAGGTAACCCATACAGTATACCATGGCCTAAATTGAGCTTTTCCTTATGAGATAAACAGTACTAACTAACAACTACATACAGAAGACTACAATTACAAAGTATATTTATAACTGCATACATACTGTAAATTTTACTCTGAAACTTCTTACATTCGGCCCTGCCTTGTCTACATAGAGTGTGTGTGTCTGTGTACTGTCTGTGTTGTCCAGCTTCCCAGAATACAAATACTGTCTAAAGTAGAGGAATAAAAATCAATGTAGACCCAGAGTACACTGAAAACCTTTGATGAACCTCTTTATTTGCGCTCTCTCGCTCTTTCTATCTCTCTCTCTGTCCCTCCTTTCCTCCCCCATTTCCTTACCTCTGTCTCTCTCTCTGCCGTCCTACCTCTCACCTCTGCGAATGCTGCGTCTCAGTTTCCCACAGAAGGCATCCATCCTGGGTAGCTCCTCCCCCTCTGAGAGAATAGTGGGGCTCTGGTCAGGGGAGGAGGGAGGGAGCGGGTCTTGGTCCTGGAGGAGACCACAGCCCAGTGGGAGGGAGGTGGACAAGGTGGGGGTATAGGTGGGAGGAGAGGTGGAGGTGGGAGAGGAGGTGGGGGTGGTTGTGGGAGGGGAGGTGGGGGTGGATGTGAGAGGGGAAGCTAGTGTCTGTTGGGTGTCTGCGAAAGGTAGTGTCTGTGGTGTGGGCATGGAGGTAGGAGAAGTATGGGGCTCATCCGCAGAGACAGGGGGGTTGGGGGCGGGGGTTTCGGGAGTGGGGGAGGGTGTGGTAGGGGTCTGGTGTGTGGAAGTGGGCAGGGTTTGAGGACTGCATGTATAGAGGGGAGGGATTTGAGGTGTGTGTGTTGAGGTTGTGCTACTGACAGAAGACTGGGACGAGGAGAGGGCGGGGTTTGGGTAGCTGAGATCCAGCCCAGCCAGCCGGGAGCTGAGGGGGGAGTTGAGTGGGGAGTTAAGGGAAAGTTTGCGCATACGTACGGGGGAGCAGGAGTGGGAGGGAAGGGAGAGGGGAGGAGGAGAGGAGAATTTACGGCAGAGGCGAGGGGATTTGTCGCTGTTGTGCTCAGCGCTGTTTCTGTTGTTCTGACTGGTGGCAAAGTACAACTCCAGAGACCTGGAGGGGTGGATGGGGAATACAGAAAGGAGGAGAAAGAAAGTGGTGGAGGGGGGTAGAACAGGTGCAGGCGGACAACAGAAAGAGGGCAAGGGAAATGTGAGGGAGAGCATAGGGTAGATAGAGAAGAGGGGGGAGACAGAGATGATGGGGGCAGTTAGACAGGAGAAAGAGACAGAGGCGAGGGGGAAACAGAGAGAGGAGAGGCAATAGAGAGAGGGGGCAAAAAGAGGAGATCGAAATTAGTGCAGAGTCGAGAGGAGGAGAGTAAGAGAGATTTGGGGATATATAGAGAGAGGAGGCGGAGAAAGGGGAGGGGGAGAGGAGGGCAGAGAGGACAAAGGATTCATTAAGATGCTCAGTAATCTTAGTCAGGACAGAGAGGACAAGGACAATTGGAGAAGTGAAGGAAAGAAGGAGAAAAAAAAGAGAAGAGGATGGCTGAGTCACCTTGAAATCATCTCTTCAGTGAGCAGGCAGAGAAGGAGAAAAAGTGATGGAGGAAAAAAGAGTCGGATGAGAGGGCAGTGAGAAGTAAGAGAGAGAGGAGGAAAAAAAGAATGGATAAGTAGACAGAAGTGGAAGAGGGGAAGGACATGGAGACGGAGAGAGACAGAGAGGGAGAGAGAGAGAGGGAGGGATAGAGAGAAAGAGAAAGGGAGAGAGAGAGAAAGGGAGAGAGACAGTGAGAGAGAGACAAAGAATGGAGACAGAGAGTGTTACTTAGACTGGTCCATAGAGATCTTCCTGATCTTCAGGGTGTAGTCTGGACAAACGGAGGTGATGGACAGACGGTCGAATGAGTGGTACTGAACCCTGTGGATGGAGGGATGGGTGGATGGAGGAATGGAGAAGTAGAGGGATGGAGGAATGGGACATACACACATGCTAAAAAGGTCCATATGTCTGGAAGATTAACACACTTTGGACTCAACTACAGAAGCAGGGACTGGAGAGGGGGTAGAAAGTGAAGGGGAAGAGGGAAAGGGAGAGTTGGAGAAAGAGATAAAGAGAAAAAGATAAAACTGGATATTCCTAAATGTCTGCCAAGAGGAACTGTGTAGAATCAGCTGTTCTAATAACTGGTGTGTGTGTGCGTGCATGTGCGTGTGTTAAAACGTTAAAAAGTCACTGGAAGGTTCAATATTTGGTCAGTCTGTTTCTTGACAAAAACTAGATAATTAAGACAAAAGAAGGTTCCAAGGGAATCTGCGACAAAGTTATTAAAATGCACCGATCAGGGAAAGGATACAAGAAAATGTCAAAGGCACTCAATATCCCTTGGAGTAGGCTACAGATAAGTCAATTATATACAAATGGAAAGAGTATGGCACAAATAAGCGCAGCTAGTTCAGGCAGGGTAATCCTGTGTTAGCCAGCACAAGCCCATTGGGCCACGTCCGATAAGACAGCATTAAAAGGCCGAGTGTATAAGCACACACGCACACACTCACAACGGTTGTTCAGTTGATCAGTGCTGCTGCCGCCCTCCACCATCCCCTTCTCCACCATGCTGTCTGTATGTTCTTTCCATCAGGGGGATTATATATGTATTGCTCCCTGCCTCATATGTCATGAGTGTATATGTTGCATCGAGGAGGCAGGGAGTGCTTCCCTTAGATCATCCACTCTGCCAAAGTCAAACCTACATGTCCATGTCATGTAACAATAAATGCTCAAATCTAATACGTGATTGTCTTGACTGAACTGTAAATCTGCCCAGAGCAGACATAAGTCAGGGAGCCCATCAAGAGGCCTACAACTGTCAAGGAGTTACAGGCTTCCATAAGAATAAGGTTCTATGGTTTGATGAGACCAAAATTTAGTTTTTTGGTTGAATAGATCTTATAGGGACTGTATGTGTGTTTATGCACGTGTGTGTCTGAATTGGTGTTTATGTATGTGTGTGTGTGTGCAGCGTGTGTGTGTGCACCTTTGCAGGTCCACGTAAAATTTGTCTTCAGTGGGTGTGCACTTTGTTGTGGTACCGGGTATCTTACAAAAAAAATACTTTCCTAGAGACACATCCTCTAAGTGACTCCAGAAAGTAGTGTAAACAGAACTACTGCACTTCTGTTGATTCCGCAATTGTAAGCGTCTCCATAGGAGTATATTGAGACTCATCCTCAACAACCCACTCTGAGTTGAGGGGAAACGGCTCAATAACACAAGACACACACACATAAATAATGAAACACACATATATAATTGAACAGAGACTCTTTTTCTAAAGTGTTAAATCAGAAAAATTAGGTGTGTTAGACCCGCAAACATAACAATGTCCCACAAATGCAGTAAACCACAAACGTAATACAAATCTGCAGCTTTAAATCCCACAAACATAATAAGTTTCCCACAAACGTATACCTACCATAATAATACGTAACTTTCCGCAAACGGATATTACGTTTAACGTCATTTTTTACATTTGCAGGAAGGTGAAAATCTTCAGTTTTCTAAATTGTAATAACTTCCCACAAATACTATCCAATAATAATAATAGGTTTGACAACAACCTGTAGTGTAATAGGCCTAACACTTGACAGTGACAAGACTAGAAGGCTAACTTTATGCTAACTTTATGCTAACTTTATGCTAGCAAGCCATACTGCCAAAAACTTTGCCTTGGACACACACTTGGAAAAGTTAACAAACAGTGAATATGACCTGACGTTTGACAAAAGGATGGCTTGTTAGCAAGAACATTTTTCAAATGCGTGCAGCATACAGTATCACTGTCAGTCGTAGCCTCAAGTACAACATTTACGAGTTGAATCACAATTAATAGGACACACAATAATTTATTAGACACACAGTGGAAATGTATTGGGTTAGCTAGCTACATTTTGTGAATTGTGAATAAGGCAATATGAACTTTATATTCCTTACTGCTTATCAGACAATTGTTGTTATACACGTTAGGTTATCTTAATCACAATGTTACTAAACAGTAGTACATTGTAACACTGCGGCTGTAAAACAGGCGCATTACTTTTGCACTGTAATGAACATATCAATACATGTAGGCTATACTAACACAAATAACTAGCCTACAAACCTGTATTGCCTATGATATAACACAGAGCCGGCCCACGGCATAAGTGAACTAAGCGGCTGCTTAGGGCCCCCGTGGCCACCAGAGGGCCCCTAAGAGCACATGAAATTACATCTTAATCAAAAAATTATATATATTATGTTAATGGTCATTATTAGGGCTCGCGATTAATCGCATTTAAACAAGTTCAGATGGAACACAACTTAAATTGTGAGGAAGTTTTATTCACTCACAAATTATACTGCTGTATAATAAACATCCACAAAATTGACTTGTTCTGGAATATAAATAAATTTAAGACATGTTGTCTCATAGCCTACTAAGATATCCTGCTCCATATTTAAATTTCACTCAAACATGTAACTCACTCGAAAATAGCCTACTTAGCTATGTTTCTCTGCACAGCACATTTGTCCAGTAGGTGGCAGTAGCAGTGGTGGTACTGTATAGAGGGGAAACTGCTACTGATTTTAGAAAAGAAGAAAACCGTTTTACAGCAGAACGATTGTGAGCTGAAGCTATAGGACTACTATAGATATGAAAGATAATAAGATAAAGATAACATTGAAGAGTTAGTTAAAACGGTGTTCCCACCAAACCTACTCCTAGGGAAGAAGTGGCAGAACAATGGGTCGAAATTAAGTAGGAATTTACTTCTACTATTCGTTTTCTCCGGTGAGCGTTTTACACGTGTTCAACATTGTGTTACTAGCAGACGTAGCATGATAGATGTGTTTAGTGAGTCAAGCATGTGAAGTTCTCTATATTTCTATTCTGCTGTTAATTCAGTTGTTTAATGCATTGTTTGAAAATGTATTGATAATATGTGTACTGCGTAAGTTTGAAACAAAAACTAATCGGAGTTGAACGTGAGTTTAATGATTTGAAGCCATTCCATGCTATGTTATAGCTATGTTACTACGTGATATTCTAGTGCTTGAGTTTCATGTATGTAGTGAATGCAAAGATTTAATAAGAGTTATATTCCCAGATCTGGTAAAGTTAATAAGAGAGTAATTGGATATTGCCCTGCAGGTTGGTTTTTCTCTGGGTGCAAAATTTGCGGGAAGGTTCCATTGGAGGAGTTTGCCATTGGACACGTGAAGCAGAAGAACAGAGGGCGTGGATAGTCATCTTTCCTGCAACGGACTGTTTCTGCTCACTATCCCTTCACTGCATCTACAGATAAGCGAGAGATCACACTACACAAAAACATACTACCCGGGTAGATGCACTTTGGTTTATTATTTTGGGATTATTTCATCAGAGCTCTGAGGTCATTGTAATTTCTTTATTTTCTCAATTTATGTGAAACTGACAAAACAAGGTCATACTGTTTGATATTTGATGTTTAATAAATGCCAGCTATATAATCTGAGTAAACTATTCTATATTCATTCTTCTCTATCTTCTTTTTGAAAAGTTCCTTAGAAAGGCAGCACTTCATTTAACCTTACAATAAGTGCCCCTTACACATACTTCAGATACTTAAGCAACCACAGATTGACCTTAATATTGAACAATACAGTTTCTATTTTGTTGAACTCAGTCAGCTGCTCCCTTCTTTTGCGAGTGTTGTCTGCCATATATTACAGGAGCGAACGCTGCTGCTGATAGCGCTAACAGTACGTTCACGCTGCAGCATTTTTTAACGCTCCTCACCGCTTGCATTCCCACAGTACACCACACTCGGGGCGTGTCATTAAAGAATGTACAATACATTACAGCACAATACATTAACTGTCATCACCAGCTGCATCACGGGCACTGCACCTTCTAAAATTCCAGACATCTGTGTGCCACCAATTCTATCAAGGGCTATCATTATCTATAGGCTAGTTCAAGTTATCAATATTTGTGGCATCTTAATCACCGAATGCATCACAGGCACTTTACACTAGTAGATATAGCAACAGGAACAATGTTCGTACAACTTTATAAAGGCTGCATGTCTTAAAGAATAAACTAGCATTACATAGGCCTATTGGAATTTCAGCCCTTTGTGACAATCAGGTCCCCCTGTCTCAGATCAGCATCACCAGAGTACTAAGAGGGCACTCCCTCTTCACACCTGCAACCAATCTAATCAATCAGTCCACTCCCTTCTGCTCTGTATTTAAGCCAGTCACTTCCTTCACTCTGTGCTGAGTCTTGTTAACATTCAAGTAAAACATTCCTATGCAATATCCGGATAGACCCTGTGATCTACTGACCTTGTTTTTGCCCCCGACCTCGTATCTGCTCCACCTGAACCATTCCAGACGCCGTGATCCAGACCCCTGCCTGTCCTGTGGAACCTGACCCAGCCTTGCCTGCATTGCCCAGTCCGCCCCTGTATGACCTACGCCCGTGACCCGACTACTGCTTTGGATTTCCTCTCTGGCTCTGATATCCGTGTATGACCCCTGCTTGTCCGACTACCCCGTAATAAACCCGCACTTGGATCCACTACCTGTTGTCTTGGGAGTCTGTCCGTTACAGAAGACATTACTGACATGGATCCAGCGGAATTTAAGAATGCCTTGACATCTCATGGAACACTCCTCGGAGACCACAACTCTCAGATCCGACTCCTAGCTCAATCTCTGAGAACTCTCAATCCGAGTGGATCATACACGTCCACCCTCCCAGGACCCTTCACATGGGTCAGACCACGTAAGACCTGTTCAGTTGGCTACCCCAGAAAAGTATGACGGCTCACCCGATGGCTGTGATGGCTTTCTAGTGCAATGTTCTCTGTATTTTGCACACCAACCAGCTGCGTTCTCAGATGATGGGGCACGGATAGCCTTTGTGATAACGCTGCTACGCGGAAGAGCGCTACAGTGGGCTTCAGCCATCTGGTCCTGTGGAGGAGAGCTGACACGCTCGTTTACAGACTTTACCAACCATTTCCGGGAAGTCTTCGATCATCCAGCTGAAGGACGGTCTGTGGGAGATCAGCTACTCACGCTACGGCAAGGATCGCAGTCAGCAGCCGACTACGCTATGCGCTTCCGCACCCTGGCAGCTGCCAGTAGATGGAACGATCCGGCACTACTGGCGATCTTCCGTCAAGGACTGTCTCGTGAGTTGCAATCCGAACTTGCCTGTAGAGATCAAGATGCAGACCTAGAACCATTCATTCAGTTAGCTGTACGCCTTGATAACCTGGTTCAGTCAAGACGATACCCACCGGTTATGCCCACTGTGCAGACGTACAGTTCTCAGACACACGCCTCCGCTCCCCAAGAACCTATGCAAGTCGGACGTAACCATCTCACCGTGGAAGAACGAGAGCGCCCCATGGCGAACCGACTGTGCCTGTATTGAGGAAGTCCCGGCCACTTTCGCAATCAATGTTCCGTGCAAACAAGGACCGCATCCCAGAGACCTCCTCTATCAGTGAGTACCATTCAATGCCCCTTAGTGTCTCTTAAGCAAATGAAGGTGTCCGGGGAAATCAAGTGGAAGGACACGTTACTCTATGTCTCCGCCCTAGTGGATTCCGGGTCTGCTGGCAACTTCATAGATGCCAACACTGCAGAACGTCTTGGTGTCCCCCTCTTGCCCTGTAAACCCCCTCTGCGGATCAGTTCAGTAGACAACCAACCAATTGGGACAGGACACATTTCTTATGGAACGGAATCCCTGTCACTCACAATAGGAGTCCTGCACCAGGAACCAATATCACTGATGGTTATCGATTCACCTGGCACCGACCTCATCCTAGGGCTGCCTTGGCTCTCCTATCATGACCCGGTCATCCTGGAGCGATGGGGAACTGCAATCATGGGGGAATCGCTGTTTCTCTCGTTGTATACCTGCTGCCTGTGGTGCTACTCATGTGGAAAGTCCCGAATTGTCAGCGCCATCAGAATTCCCATCAGAATATCAGGTTTTGAGTACTGTGTTCAGCAAGACCCAGGCAACGCATCTGCCCCCACATCGCCCTTGGGATTGTGCCGTTGACCTCCTCCCAGGAACCACACCGCTTAGGGGTCGCGTATATCCCCTGTCCGTGGTAGAATCTGAGGCAATGGAGGCGTACATACAAGAGGCGCTGGAATTGGGTTTCATTCGCCCCTCCACATCGCCGGCCGCGGCAAGTTTCTTTTTTATTGAGAAGAAAGGGGGGGGCTTGAGACCCTGTGTGGATTATCGGGGCCTGAATGATCTGACTGTCAAATACCACTACCCCTTACCGCTGGTTCCTGCTGCACTGGAGCAAGTAAGAGGAGCCCGTTACTTCACCAAACTCGACTTACGTAGTGCTTACAATCTGGTCCGCATACGAGAAGGTGACGAGTGGAAAACTGCGTTCATCACTACCAGTGGGCACTATGAGTACTTAGTGATACCTTATGGACTTGCCAATGCCCCTTCTGTCTTCCAGGCGCTGGTAAATGAGGTCCTGCGTCCGTTTCCGAACCAGTTTGTTATAGCTTAAATCGATGATATCCTCATATACTCACCTACATGGTCTGATCATGTCTCTCAAGTACGTCAAGTTCTCGCACAACTGCTTCACCACCGGCTCTATGTCAAAGCGGAAAAATGTGAACTCAACCAAACCGAAGTCTGCTTCCTGGGCTACATTCTGGATGCCAGGGGCAGTCGCATGGATCAGAACAAAGTCGCAGCAGTGGCAGATTGGCCACGTCCCCAGTCGATAAAGGAACTACAGCGCTTCCTAGGATTCGCAAACTTCTAGCGGTTTATACGCAACTTCAGCTCGGTCGGCCCGAAGCTGTTCCCATGTGCCTTCTTCTCCAAGAAGCTTACTACAGCAGAGCGGAATTATGATATAGGGAACAGGGAGCTACTGGCTGTTAAGCTGGCCTTTGAGGAGTGGAGGCACTGGCTGGAAGGAGCCAAGCATCCATTTTTAGTCCTGACTGACCACAAAAACCTGGAATACATACGCACTGCCAAACGCCTGAATCCCCTTCAAGCCCGCTGGGCCCTTTTTTTCACTCGCTTCCACTTCACTCTGTCTTACCGTCCAGGGTCCAAGAACACCAAAGCAGACTCATTATCCCGCCAGTTCGATGGCTATCAGGAACCCCCTGCCCCTGAACCCATTCTGCCTCAGACAGTAATTGTCTCACCCATCCGCTGGGAGATGGAGGATCAACTCCAAGCAGCACTCAGTCAGGATCCTGCACCACCTGGATGCCCACCAGGACTTTGTTACAGACCTTCCTCGCTCCCAGGGCCACACCACCATTCTAGTGGCAGTAGACAGGTTTTCTAAAGCCTGTCGCCTAGTGCCTTTGAAGGGACTACCCACAGCCCTGGAAACTGCAGAGGCACTCTTCCCCTATGTGTTTCGGTGTTACGGACTCTCTGAAGAAATAGTGTCAGACAGGGGTCCTCAGTTCACCTCTCGTGTCTGGGCATCTTTCTTTCGTCTGCTGAATGTCACCGTAAGCCTGAGCTCAGGTTATCATCCACAGTCCAATGGCCAAACTGAAAGGCTGAATCAGGAGATCGGGCGCTTCTTGAGATCATACTGCAGCAACCAACAGCAGGACTGGTGCCAATACCATGGGCAGAGTACGCACAAAACTCGTTGGTGAGCAGCTCCACCGTTCTTACACCGTTCCAGTGTATGTTGGGATACCAGCCCCCGCTATTTCCGTGGTCCGGAGAAACTACCAACCTGCCCGCTGTGGATGCCTGGATGAAGAGGAGTGAGGAGACGTGGCAAGCAGCCCACGTCAGACTACAGAGAGCCGTCCGAAGACAGAAAGAACAAGCCGACAAGCGTCGTCGCCCTGCACCCCAATACAGCCCCGGTCAGGAGGTATGGCTCTCGACCCGAGACATCAGACTCAGGCTTTCCCTGTAGAAAACTCAGCCCGAGGTTCATCGGACCATTCAAGATCATCCGGCAGGTGAATCCGGTTGCCTACCGCTTGCAACTTCCTCCTCATTACCGTATCGCCCCCACGTTCCATGTCTCTCTGCTGAAGCCGGTGGTCCGTGAAGCGGGTTCTCAACCTGACCCTGAAGCCATCCCTGCTGCCAATCCACCTCCTCCATTGTTACTGGAGGATGGGCCTGCATAAGCGGTTCGGGCACTGCTTCGCTCCCGCCGTCATCGAAGTGGGTTGCAGTACTTCGTGGACTGGGAGGGCTACGGCCCGGAAGAGCGCTCCTGCTGCTGATGTTCTGGACCCCTCACTCCTCACTGACTTCCATCGTGAGCATCCCAACGACCCCGCCCCACGCCCTCGTGGGAGGCCCCGCCGTAGGGGCTCCTTGGCGTCGGGAGCCGCCCGTGGGGACGGGGGTGATGTGACAATCAGGTCCCCCTGTCTCAGATCAGCATCACCAGAGTACTAAGAGGGCACTCCCTCTTCACACCTGCAACCAATCTAATAAATCAGTCCACTCCCTTCTGCTCTGTATTTAAGCCAGTCACTCCCTTCACTCTGTGCTGAGTCGACTACCTGTTGTCTTGGGAGTCTGTCCGTTACACCCTTCATCAGACAGATTAATGCAGAGCTGTAGTTCTCTTAAATCACTGTTGTAGTTCGTATAATGTCATGGCAAAGTGTGCAGACACAATACAACTTTTACACACATAAAAGCACAAATCCGATACGCTTTCTAGATCTGGCATGATCTTATCTACTGCACACAATAGGTTATCTTTTTCCACACTTTAGGCCGAGTGAAAGATTACCACCACCCGCACTCTATGTAACCGGTCTTGTGCCGGCTGGAATAGAGTTGTCTATGGTCCATGTTGTATTTGTATTTATAGTGTTTACGCTGACTACACATTTACTGTATGGCTAGCGAGTGGCTGCCAGCCAACATTTCAACGTTGGATGTCAATTGTGTGCCGGGTGAGCTAGCTACACTATGGCATAGTCTATGCGGCTAGCACAGAAGAAAGTTACGTAATGTGACAAAACTGAATGACAAAAGTACAAAATAAACACCAGGGACGCCGACAACCTCGGCAACCCTGCGCCAGGCATAATTTTTCTGTAATCGAACAGAGACATATCATACAGTACTGGGTGAGCGGACACACAGACGATTAGTTGCTCTTCCATCTTATTGTCAAACCTAGAAAAGTTTACCATGACCAACAGTTGCTACGTTACAGGAAACAAGAAACCAATCCGATTGGCCAACGCTAGCGTTTTCACGCTCCTCATTTACATAAAGCTGAGAAAATCCAACTTTCAACGCTCCGCTCCGCTCGCCTTCCCACAATGCCCTACGTAAGCGTCAACGCCTGGTTTCATTGAAAATGAATTGGAAGTCGACGCCTCGCGCCGCCTGCTACGCTGCAGTGTGAACGTACCGTAACGCTGCTAATGCTGCTGCTAGCCCATAGAGGTATTATTAAGTAGAGAGAGCCAACATTGTCTTCCAAGATGGCGTCCCCATTCATTTCTATGAAAAGTGCTCAGTGGCGCAGTGAGGCAAGCTAGAGCGCGAAACGGACAGCGCCATCTTTCTACTTCCGTGTCTTCCGGTCTAAACTAGGAAAAAAGTGAGCCCATAGCTTTTAACGGGCTCACTTTTTTCCTAGCTCCAAGCTGGCTCCGAGACTCGTGCACGCTTGCAAATAGCTGTACACGTCATACTTTGCGACAACCAGTAGCGAGCTTGTGAGCTGGAGCTAAGGCATTGCAGAAAACTGTCAGAATGTGGTACAAGTCCGATCAAGAAGCAGATACATGTGAACTTACGAAAATCAATACTTTAATATTATACGTGCAATGCCTATACGTTGTTCTTTTTGCTCCGTGTTTTTAGTTTGACTGTTAAGTATTGTGTTGGATTAAAGAAACTGCAAACTTGAATATCTGGCTCCGTCGTTGTTGTAGCTCGGCAAAGCAAGCTAAATTAAGCCTACAGGCTATACCTATGTTACTATTATAATGATGTTGAGTGTTGCTTACTATTACTAGCTTATTGTTAATGCCATCGTTGTAGTGTTAACTGACATAAAGTTCTAACAATATAACGACCATAACAATATTGTCGTTATCAGACATGATTTATTCATCTTCGTCTTTGCTCCAGAATAACATGTTATCTACAATGACGCCGTAACATGCCACGATATTATAACTAATTATATTAGGCTATAATTAGCCTACTTTGTCATGCAATGACAATAATTGCGTTCATTAGCCTACACAATGGTTAAATGTGGTTTAAAATAACGGAAATAAACTCTACAAACAACCGTCATGTATATGTGCAAGCATTTGTAAAACGTGCTACAATTAAGGCAGGCAATTTTAGATTACCAACTCTTTTCTCCTTGTTCTCATTCAGCTCAGGTAAATCAGCGACTTGCTGATGTTCCCTTGTGTGCTCGTCCCCTGTTAGTATCCGCGAACACGTTTCGAGGCAACTTTTCTTGACGTAGGCAAATAAATGGGGTGCTAGTTTACCCATTTCGGATTGGTTTCAAACATAGCAAAAATCTGGAAAAATTATTATATGAAAAAGCTAGTAGTATGAGCCAGGTTCGAGTATCGAACAAAAAATATTGGGGGAGATAGTTTTGTAAATGTTGACTGGAGTTAATAGATTAAAAACGACCGGAAGACACGGAAGTCAAGTCGAAGATGCAATACCACTATGGAGCTAGAAAGCTGACAAAAGTATCTGAATTTGAATATGAAATATCTGAAATATTTCTATGTCGAATTTCATAAAACTGAAATATTTTACTGTTGAATATATAATATCTGAATTATTTGTATGCCGAATTTAACAAAACTGAATTATTTTGGTCCAGAAATTCAGAATTCAGATTGCGGAAATTCAGATGGCGGAAATTCAGATGGCGGAAATTCAGACTGCGCAAATTCAGATTTTTGTCTGAACTAGGCCAAAGGTGAAACAGCTTGCTTTACAGGGAAAAGTAGACGATTTCAGAACGACCGAACTTTACCTAAGAACAAACTGAGTTTCTAGTTGGAAGAAGACCCAGATAGCCTAGCACACAGCTCTACGTAGACCATATTATGGATGTAGTATGGAGATCGTTGGTATTTGATCGAAACTGACTTCCAGATGATGTGTGGACGATTAATCAAAGCTACACCACCAGGCCACACTACAGATATATGCTGTTAACCAGATATATAACGCCTTTATATCTATGCTGTTAACTAGCCTACTATGTCCGATCTCTCAGACAGCAACTATTTCACTATCTATAACCGATCTGAAATGTCACTTAGCAAATGAACATATATAGGCTGAACATTGACTTTGATATGAATAGGAGACAATGAAAAACAATATGCTTGACCACCCAAAATTGGCTATTAGCAATAGTAGCTAGCTAGCGTTACTTGATTCAACCTGGATTTTCTGTTTGGGTATTATAATGAAGAGACACAATTCAAGTTCATGATTTTATATCAGGCTGGATGTTGATGCCATCAAGCTCTTAAAAGAACTCCAACACAGAAAAGAGAACAACGGAACAGAAACATAAATATATAGGCTACAGCTTTGCCAGTTGTTCCGCGTCTTCCATCGGTCTCCGCCGCCCTCCGACTCCGTCTCGACTCACTTGGTTACAGTAACTGCCGATTTTGGCAGAGGAGTTTTTACAAGTTTCATAAGCACTATACCTCGATTGGGCTCCATACTTTTCCTCCAACGAGCAACTCTTAGCTTTTGTTCTGAGGTCAAATTTGGTCGTTCTGAAATTGTCTACTTTTCCCTGTGAAAGCAAGCTGTTTCACCTTTGGCCTAGTTCAGACACAAATCTGAATTTGCGCAGTCTGAATTTCCGCCATCTGAATTTCCGCCATCTGAATTTCCGCAATCTGAATTCTGAATTTCTGGACCAAAATAATTCAGTTTTGTTAAATTCGGCATACAAATAATTCAGATATTATATATTCAACAGTAAAATATTTCAGTTTTATGAAATTCGACATACAATTATTTCAGATCTTTCATATTCAAATTCAGATACTTTTGTCAGCTTTCTAGCTCCATATACCACCTACATCCACCGGGGCCGTTGCCTCAAGCCAAGGGGCGAGGAGTGGGGGCTTGTGCTAGCCGTGTGCTTTGCTTGCATGTGATAGTTTAGGCTGGAAGTACTGATACTGGTGATAGCTAAACTCAGCCTGACAATCAGTTTAATGTGTCCCCCATGCGTTAAGGTCTCAGGACATGGTGCTCATGACTGTTCCTCAAGCTCGTACAGAGCTGGGTAAAACAGCTTTTAAGTTTGTTGCGCCGTCGTCATGGAATAACCTGCAAAAGCATCTTAAGCTTCAGGACCTAGTAACTCTAAACGAATTTAAGGCTGTTGTTAAGAGTTTGAAGTTGGACTCCATCGGAAATTGTGAATGTTTTTAGTTAAGTATCTTATTTTTATGATTTACAACTGTACTTAATATCGAACTTGTATTTTATATTGTGTTTTATGTGTAACTGTGTTCTGCTGTCCATCTTGGCCAGGTCTCTCTTGTAAAAGAGATTTTAATCTCAATGAGACTAACCTGGTTAAATAAAGGATAAATAAATAAAAAATAAAAAGTACAAACAGCCTTAGTTTTGTCAACTGAGCCATCTTGCAACTTTTTGAAATGCGTTATTAATGATATAACATATCTTATAATATATAAGATACAATTTTTTTCGAGGTAGAGGGGTACATACTGTACTACATACAAATTCACCAGATAATTTCTTAAACATCTGGGAAATGTTTCGTTTTATTGATACAAAATTAAATTAAACTTTCATAAATGTTTTACTTTTGATCATAAACACATTTTATTTTAAATGGTTCAAACTTCAATTGTGTTTAAAGGGGTACTCCACCAAAAACATAATGTAGCTCATTTGAACTCTCTTTTGGAACCAATAAACTTGTTTTATAAATGTTGAAGATTCAATTGTCTATTCATTGTCAGCAAAAAGTTAGCATATAGAAGTTAGAAGAACAATCCTTTTATTTATCTTAAAATGAGTGAACACACACACACAGATGTGCAGTGAGAGGCTGAACACACTTACATTTTTACATTTAGTTATTTAGCTGACACTCTTATCCAGAGCGGCTTACAGTAAGTACAGGGACATTCTCCCAGAGGAACGTAGGGAGAATAAGTAAGTAAAAGGTAAGTAAATACACAAGTGCCTTGCCCAAGGACACAACATAATTTTGCATGGACGGGAATCAAACCTGCAACCTTCCGATTAATAGCCTGACTCCCTAACCGCTCAGCCATCTGACCCCCCACTCTTGCATGTCAGGGTGTCCACCGGAGCAATTCTGTCATTTTCTGCCAATGTCCTTCATTTGGCAGTCAAGAGCAGTGGGCAGTCACAACAGTCCCCGAAGACCCATTTCAAGTGCTCATTCATGGCCTGGCCAGGGACATGACCTGGGAGAGCCATTTATTCTGTTCTCCAAACAGGAATTCATATTTGGCAAAAGGATGGGTGGAGTGGAGTCCCCAGAATAAATAATATCCAGCTGTTACTTACAATCAATACTTTGCAGTCCTTAGCCTACTTATGCGTAGTTTAATTGTAAGCAGGTGTATTTGTACTAAAACGTTTGTATAGAGTTACAATAATTGGTTGTAAATCTTTCATGAAACTGTGTTTCTTCTTTTTTTACTCTTGGCTTTGTAATAAAACCCAGAATTAATATGATGGAGAAACACTATCAGTCAAAGCAGGCCAGTACGTAGTGGACAATATGTGCGAAGGCTGGTGTGGCTATTAAAGACATTTGGAGTAAGGAACTTGTAAGGGTGCTAATTTTTATTTTATTTATGATTTATTACATTTGTGGGAGGTTTAAAACATTTTCAAAGCTGAAGATTGGCACCTTCCTGCAAATCTAACAAAATACAGCATACTAAATAATTATAACATTTGCGGGGGGATGTATTTGTTGGATTATTTTAAAAGCTGCAGATTCGTATTACATTTGTGGATTACTAAATTTGTAGAATGCTGTTACTTTGCGGGTCTAACAAGGTGTTTGTGCATGTGTTACCTGATGGGAATGGAGGTAAAAGGTTTCTTGTAGATGTCAGCCAGCTTGTCCATGATGACAGATGCGGAGGTGAAGACTCTGTAGGTGTGTAGGAATGTGTTGAGGAAGTCTATGGACAGGAAGCGCAGGTCTGTCAACCTCTCCAGCAGGCGCTCCACGCTGGCATACCGGATCTGGGGGACCTTGCACGAGTTGAGCGTCTTGCTGAAGCAAATGTCAACATCATCTTTATGGAGACGCATATCGGATCTGATGGACACATAACCACACACACACAACCATAACCAAGCACTTGTGAAACATCTACAGTATTTTTCAAGCTTAATCATCTGAATAATTGTAATTAAGACAATGATGAATGTGTGTGGGTGTGTATTGTGGTAACAACTGAGGGGGAATCGAGGCGAGCCAGCTCAAGACGCACATGAAGCAGCGGCAGGGTGAAGCTGGGTGGGTTTTATTTCTAGAAAAAATAGGTCTCAGAAAAAGAAAGAAAATCAGTAGACAAAAATCAGTCACTAAAGTTGTTTCTCTTGAAAGGAAGGAAGTCACTCTTTGTCTCCTTTCTACACCGGTGTGCTATCAGCCTAGGGGTGTAGGCACAGCACAATTACTAAAAACCTATTTTTGTCTCAGTCACCACGCTGAACACTTCTGCTCTCTGTTTGGAGCTGGCCATTCTTACGGCCTTGTCCTAATTGTCTGATTCGCTGCAGATGTGTCCATACCTGGCTGAGGGGCGCGAACAAAAGTGACATACCTCCCATCCACGACACACCTGTGCTTCAGCGCGGGAAGCTGATCATGGTGCTGACTGGCCTGCTGCGGCTGATTCAGCCTCGGGATACCACAATATACATGCATGGATGTGTGGGTGTGTGTGTATGTGCTTGTGTGTTTTCTTACTTTATCATATGAGGCACAGTGACTTTGGAGTTCTCCTCAAACACACTAGTCATCAAACCATTACAACGGATATTATCTATGCACTAGCGAGAGAGAGAGAGAGGAGAGAGGAGAGAGAGAGAGAGAATGGACGCATAAGAAGAAAACAGAAGACTATTACTTTGATGACCATAATGAATATACATACACAGTAGCAGAATAAAGTCAGTGTATGTGTGTGTGAGTGTGTGTATGTACCTGGCTGATGTCACTGGTCCAGGCAGCCTTCTCCTGTCTAGTGGGAGCCAGCAGAACCACAGTGAAGGATGCTGAATCACACGGCTCCACCACCAGCTTGAAGTCCAGCTGACCAAACACCTGGCCTGACTTAGCTACACACATGCACACACAAATGTACACATGCACACATACACGGATAGTCAGTGGTAAGGACCTGAGAAGTGTTGAATTGATAATGTCACAGGATTAGACCCTGGCATTTAAAGGAATGGCCATGTGATATTGTAAAGGGAGGCCATGTGTAGACTTTAATCCTGTGACACTAATTAACCTGGCTGAGGAGCAGGAGGAGAAAAGATGGGGAGAGCAGGGTGGAAGGTGGAGGGATCAGGGAGAAGGAGGGATGGGAAGAGGAGGGAGGAGGGACAATAATTAACCTGTGTGATGGGCAAGAAGGAGAGGGATGGGGAGAGTGGGGTGGAGGAAGATGGAGGTAGGAAAGATCGGTAGAGGAGGGAAACTAATGATCCTAGCTGAGTAACAGGGGGCTGGTAATGAGACTTCACAGTCTACTGGGGACTAATGGTGCACACAGATCCTAGCAATCTGAACACACACACACACAGTTTAGCAATCTAAACACACACACCTACATCCACACTCACATACTCCAGTGTTTCCGCTATGTTGAATTGGCCGTGGCGGCCCGAGACAGCAACATTTCTGCCGCCACGGTATCAGAAATAGGGCTGCACAAATTTTTTGTCCGTCTATCAGCAGTGATTGTTAGAGTGCATGTCGGAGAATAGCACGGACACGCCCTTCACACCGCAGTTGAGATTGCGTGTGTGCGTCTTGAGAATTGTAAGTCGTATAACTTATGTTGTCAGTTCATTTAAGCCTGTTATTGTATTAGTCTATAGTTCTTGCTAATTTAAATTAAGTTAACTGGTGATTTTCGTTGTTTGTATTCTTCCCCTGCTAGCTACAGTACATTTCCTCACGTTTGTATTTTAGGTGCAAAAAGCAGAATTCCCATATCTCTTGAAAGCATCCCTGCTCGACTGTTTTGGTGTAGATTTGACTGTTAAATTATGAACATTGTGACATGACGTGAAGACATGGCTGCCGCCTATGACTATGCGGTCTACCGGGCAACATTCTCACTAAAATTTAAAGACTTTCGTGCCCCAAATAAAAATTCTGATGTGACAGATCAATCGGGAATTGCGTTCTCTCTTAACGGCTGTCCTCCTCCAGTTTTCTGCTACTATGCTGCGCGCGCACCCGAATGTTTACAAACAAATAGTTGGTCTATAGGCTACTGATCATTTACAATAAGTTGTTACGTATTAATTGGCAGCATTTAGAACATACTTTATGAATGGAAGGTCTCTTTAAGTAGCATAAGTTTGTTGCTTTAAGGGAAATAGGACGAAAATATTACATGAGTTATTATACTGTTACATTAACCTGCTCCGAAATATAGGGTTAGGACTTTGTTTGGGCGGGGGAGGGGGGGGGGACAGTTCGGACAGACCTGTCCCCACTGCTAAAAAAAATCCTAGGGGAAACACTGTACTCACAGCCTAGCAATCTGAACACACACACCTATGCAAGTTGATGAGCTGTGGAAGAACAAACACACAGGCATGGTGGACTTACCCTCCTCATCGGCAGCATCAGGCTCCTCTATGAGAGTGCAGTCTATTAGAGAGAGGACCCCTCCTTGCTGTAGACAGGAAGGGTTGTAGTACGTGTGAGTGTGTGTATGTGTGACGAGGGTAGAGGGCTGCAACTTTAAATGGTTTCCCGCTCTCTACTCACCGGACAAGCCACACAGCTGTGACCTGCTCATTTTTTGTTAATCAAACAATTATGTCAATTGTATCAACATTTGTGCCATTCCCCAATTTCTGTGTACAACCTCCTGAATTGTATGCATCTCAGCCCTCTAACTCCGAGTGGCTGCCACAGTATGTTTGTGTGTGTGTGCATGCATGTGTATACAGTAATGTGCATGCGTATGTGCCTGACCTTGAGCAGGTGCAGCTTGCCCCCTGAGCTGCGTGTGCAGATGAGGAAGTGCTTGGTGAACAAGAAGCACTGTCTCTCTCCTTCCTTCTTCAGAGACAGAGAGCCCAAGCGCACCTTACTGAGCTTACCTCGCTCCACCGACGGGAGCTGGATCAGAGATCCTAATGGGGAAGAAGAGGGGAGGAGGGGGAAGAAGGAGAGAGATAAAGTGGTACAGTATCTGTGTCAGTGTTCACCCAAGGGTCCAAGGTCAGGGTCTGGGTTACAGGAGCATAGAGGGTCAGGGTTAGTGAAATGTAGAGGGTCTGGATTAGAGAAGTGTAGAGGTTCTGAGTTAAAGGAGATTGGAGGGTGAGGGTTGGAGAAATATAGAGGTTTCAGGTTAGAGGGTTGAGGTTACGGTAGTGGGGAACATAGAGGGTCTGGGTTAGAAGAATGTAGAGCGTTTATGTTAGAGGAGCGTAAAGGGTCAGAGTTAGAGGAGCGCAACGGAATGTAGACGGTCTAGTTTAAAGGAATGTAGAGGGTCTGTGTTAGAGTAGCGTAGAGCATCAGGTTATAGGGATGTAGACGTCTAGGTAAGACGAATGTCTGGAACGTAGAAGATCAAGTTAAAAGAATGTAGAGGTTGAAGTTTAGAGGAGCGTAGAGCGCCAGGTTAGAGGAATGTAAAGCATCAAGTTCGAGGAATTTAGAGGGTCTGGTTAGAGGAATGTAGAGGGTATGGTGAGAGGAATGTAGAGGGTATGGTGAGAGGAATGTAGAGAGTCAGGTTAGAAGAATGTAGTGGGTCTGGTTAGAGGAATGTAGAAGGTCTGGGTTAAGGGAATGAAGAGGGTCTGGTTATAGGAATGTAGAGAGTCAGGTTAGAAGAATGTAGAGGATCTGGGTTAGAGGAATGTAGAGGGTCTGGGTTAGAGGAATGTAGAGGGCCATGATTAGAGGAGCTTGGAGGGTCAGGGGTAGAGTAAAGTAAAAGGTTAGAGTTAGGGGAACGTAGAGCGCCTCACCCTGTCTAACGAAGGTCTGGCTGGTGTCCAGTAGGATGTCACAGCCTTCCACAATCATCCTCTCTATTGCCAAGTTCTTACGGATGTTTTCTGTGTCACTCACCTCATCATGCATCACCCTAGACACACACAGACACAAACACACATCACACAGACACAAATCCCACACACACATCATACACACCACATGCACACCAAACACACATAACATACACACCATACAAATAGTTTTTGTTTATTTGATACAACACACTAGTTTATATTGAGATTACAGGTCCTGTCACTGCTTCAGTGTTTTTGTCTGACCGACACCATACATACACTTTCACCCACACACACACTCACACACCTTGACAGCTCTTCCAGCTTGGACTTGGCAAACTCCAGACTCTTGCGCTCCACATGCTCATGTGGAGTGTGTGCCAACAACTCATGTAGAGTGATGATGTAGCGAGGGATCTGGGAGGGAGAGAATGAGAGAGAGAAAGAAACAGAAAGAGATGGATGGTCAATTGTGTGTGTGTACGTGTGTATATGGGCATGTACCTGCCTGCATATGTGTGTATGTGACTGCATGTGTGTGTGCATGCATACATGTGTATGGATGTGTGTGTTACCTGAAACATGGGGTATGTGAGGAAGGTTTCCAGCATGCGTCCTTCACAGGCAGTGTTGGCCTCATACTGCTTTAGCAGCTTATCAAAGTCTCGGTTCTGCTTGCAGTTGGCCAGAACCTGCAGGCTGTACTGGTGGTTACGGACAAACTCCTGGTAGATGTTCAGCATGGGGAGCAAGATGTCAAACAGATCCGCTGGGGGTGGGGACATTAAAGAAAACACTGATATTTCTACGCATTCATCCAATGAACTATACAGTTAGTCAACAACTACACCAGAGCAGAACCAGACTAGAACCAGAGTAGATCCAGGCTAGAAGCAAGGCCAAATCAGACTAGAAGCAGGGCCGAATCAGACTAGAACCAGACTGGAACCAAAGTAGAACCAGACTAGTGCCAGTGGAGATCAGATTGTCTTTTTTCCTCTGTCCCTGTTTCTCCTCTCCTTTAGTCTACCTGACTCTACTCTCCAGTCTCCCTCTATTCCCTCTCCTTCACTTGCTTCTCTCTCCCCCTCTCTGTCTCTCCTATCCTTCAGTCTCTCCATTCTTCCTCTGTCTTCCTCTGTCTGCCTCTCTCTCCTCTTTCCCTCTGACTCCTCTCCTCTTTCTCCCTCTGTCTCCTCTCTTCCCTCCCTCCCTTCTCTGTCTGACTCTTTATCATCTCTCCCTCTTTCTCCTTTTCTTCATTCTCTCCCTCTCTCTCCTCTGTCTCCTCTCTTCTCTCCCTCTGTCTCCTCTTTTTCTGAATGCATCATTAATTCTTGTGTCTTTGTCTCTGAACAAGCCCTGCTTCAGGATTGGGTCTCCTTGGTGATTCTCATTAGTCAGGGTGGGGTTTAGGGGTAGAGGAATTATGGTCTGTCTGTGTGTCAGGCCACCCTTTGTCTATCAGGTGTGTGTCTGCTTTAGGATGAGATAACAGAGGAAACAGATGAGAGTGTATGTGTGTGTGCACATGTGTGTTTGTATGAGAGAGAGCAGCTTACCCAGCACCAGAGTAGGCCAGTTAGCGATGCGAGCCTTCAGGCCCTGATGAAAGATCTCATGCAGGAACATAATGGTCTCACTGAGGAACATTGTACACACAGAGAAGGAAACTCAAGTTAAATACATACATGCATTTCGCCTTCTCACTTTTCCTTACTGTTCCTAATTATAATACGAAGGGTATTACGATTCCTTGGTGGTATTTTTACGTACATAAAAAAAGTTTCTACTGCACTGTCGCTTGTACTACCCCGGTTGAGCCTTTCACATGGCAAAAGGCTGATTGGTTGAATTTACAGCTCTCTATTAATGATCGCACGATAAAATGAAACATGGGGCACAAAAAAGGCAAAATTGCTCAAACTACTTCGTCGGAGAGTTCCGAGATAGTCTTTGGCCAAGCATGGCCAATATAAATGGATAGATGGATGTTAGGGATTAGAGCAGGGTTCTCCAATCCTGGTCCTCGATGGCCTCTGTCCTGCATGTTTTAGATGTTTCCCTGCTCCAGCACACCTGATTCTTCTCATGAGCGAAGTTGCCGATTTTTGAATGGGAGTCAATTGGAGCCAGAGTTTTTCGGAGCCAGCCCCTGGCGACCATCGGCGGTATTGCACTTTAAGCCACTTCCGCATTTTTCAGGCCCGGAGGTGGCCCCTTTGATGTGTACCAAACCCCCACCCCTTGCTCCTTGGCTTGAGGCAAAGGCCCCAGTGGATGTTGGTTTACGATTAGTTACCCAGCTCGTTCGGTTGATTTTATTCTATAAACTCAAGTCGACCTATCCAGAACTATCTCCCCCAATATTTATTTTTCCATTCTCGAACCTGGCTCATACTACTAGCTTTTTCCGAGAATAATTTTTTATAATCTACAGTTGCCTGCCTTGCTGTAGCCAGTTTTGCAAAAGGTTGGCACACATACATAACATTTTGTTTGTAGACTTTATTCCCGTTATTTTAAAGCAGATTTGATGTGTTTTTTTAAACGTTAATGACATGATAAAGGCAATTACTATATAATGTTAAGTGTTAAGGCGTGAGTATATATTGTTGACATATCTACCTGGAGCAAAGACGAAGATTAATACATTGGCTGTTTATCAATCGGAAGAACGCTAAGAACGTACTTGCGTTCTTGAGAAGAACGTTCTTGCCAAGCGTCCTTGCGAGAATGGTCTTACAAGACTGCGAGGACAGAGAACGATTTGAGATGCCAAGTCACCAACCGATGCATCCTCGATAAAAGGGGCCGATCAAGAACACTTCCGGGTATTTTCTGCATTCTTGGTGACTTGTGTTCTTTGGATTGGAACCATACTTGGGCAATGACAAATGATGTCAAACGAGTTTGCAAGGACACAAGAACGGAAAAAAACGTTGATTGATAAACAGCCATTCAATGATTACCACAATATTGTTATGGTTACAACAATGGCAAACAATAACAGTTTTTTTTGTAGGTTGAACATAGAAAACCACATGTCTACACTGAGGTTAAATTGAAGTCAGTATGAAGACATTTTGCTTGAATAGAAAGTTGACAGTAGGCTACGGTAAACCTGCATTATGGAATATTTGAGTTTGCAAATTAACTATTTAGCTTTTTTTTACAATGACGGAGCCAGGTATTCAAGTTTACAGTTGATGTAATCTGATAAAACGCGTTGATAATCATACTCAAAACGCAACGCAAAAAAACTATGCATGTAGTGAGTTCCATCTAGTATAGCTCTATATTTCCAAAAATATGAAAGGAATACTCGCGACTGGTTGTCGCAAGTGTGTGACGTGTACAGCTAGTTGCGAGCATGCATGAGCCTCGGAGCTAGGAGCATGGAGAGCCAGTACTGTTCTGCGCAAGACTGGACGAGCCAGAACTTGAAAGATGGCGCGGTCCATTTCAAGCTCTGGCTTGCCTCACTGCGCCACGATTCGCTTGGTCTAGTTATATAGGTCTATGGCAGGGGCGTCGTTAGACCCTTTTACTGGGGAACGTGCCCCTGTATAAATCTGCTGTGCCCCAGTAAAATCTAAAGTTTTAACAATTTTCTTTATTAGTCAGTGCATTCATTTAGATCGATAATCCCGGAAAAATGTTACGCAGTATCCCAATTAACGCTACATTCCGTGCACAGCACGCACACAGGACCAGGTGTCGGACTCGGCAAACAAGTCAGAATTGAGGTAGGATAAAAAAACATTACAAAACTAAAGAAAGTTTCTACATGATAGGCCTACCGATCATCTTATTTTGACAAAAACATAAAAACAATATTACATGAAGCAGTATTTGCGCTCAAATTAATGCGGAAAACAATTGCGAGCTCACATTAATTATTGATGTCCCTACCAAAGCTGATATCAAACTTGCGTCCCTGAACTGTTGTATAGTGGGTTAAGCAAGGGGAGTTTATATAGCCTAGTAGTGCATTGGGCGCAGCAAGCTTGGAAGAAAGAAAAGGGATATGAATAGGGGCCTGTGCCCCAGTAGGGCTCTATGTCTAACAACGCCCCTGGTCTATGGTGTGTATGATGTATAGTCTCACCTGTTGAGGAACACACTGCTGACGTCATCATGTCTGATAGGAGGCTTCTTAGAGCTGGCTGCCATGCGGAGTGGCCGCAGGAAACAGTTGACCAGGATAGACAGCTGGTGGACATATCTAGACCCAGACCAGACTAGGCTTAGAACAGGACAAGGCTTTGAAAGTTGGATTTGAGTTACAAAAAAATGTGACTTGGCTTGACTTACACTCTTAAGACAAGAGACTTGAGCATAATGCAAGTCACTATGTAAACACTCAGTATTGTAACACACTGACTAGTAATAACCCTTTTTACATTATGATTGGTTAGGACTTGGTGAGTGTACTGGAGTTCAGTTGATATTAATATGCTTTGCGGTAACATGCCAGTTACAGCTTGCTAATAAAGAAATACTAAAAATCTCCTATTTAACAAAAAACATTGAATACTATTTATATTCAGAGAAATAATAATGACCCTTTGTACAATAAAAAGATTATAATTGCTGATAAGCTTACAATTATCTGCAAGGTCATTTGCATGTGTCTGTGTGTTCTTATTGACGTTTGTCTTCCCTTCTGTTCTCCCCTCCAAAATTCAGGTGTCCAGCTGTTATATGTTTTAACCATCTTGTCCGTCAACTGGAACTTCATCCGGCCAATCGTAGGCATGTCCTAGACCAGGACTAAGGTTGTACTATGACTAGAGTTAAACCAGGACTAGATTTAGATCAGAACTAGACTAAGACTAAGGTTAGATCAGGACTTGAGTTAGACCAGGACTGGGGTTAGACCAGGACTAGACAGACCAGGTGTAAGGTTACACCAGGAATAGGGTTAGACCAGGACCAGACTGGGACTAGGGTTCGACCAGGACCAGAATGTGTGTGTAATAGCTACGTACTCTGTCTCTGCCTCCACCATGTTGAACACAATCTGGTTCCTCTTCCTCATGCTCTCAGCGTGGGGGGAGCTGATGTAGTCCTGGACGATGCTCTTCCACTTCCTCCTGCACAGCCAGCCTCGCATGAAGCCCTGGACCTACAAGCACACACATAGAGACAGACAAATGGGTTAGATGGTCTAAGTGTATCTCCCTCCACATGCAGGTTAGCTGGGTGTGTGGTGTGTGGGTAGTCTGTGTGGGCTGCCTATGTGGTGTGTGTGTGTGGTGGCTATGTGGTGAGCATGTGGTGTGGGCTGTGTGTGGTGTGTGTGGTGTTTGTGTTGTCTGAGTAGTGAGTGTGGGGTGGGTGTGTGGTGTGTATGGTGAGTGTGGGGCAGGGTCGGACTGGCCATCAGGAGAATCGGGAGATTTCCCGAACGGCCGGTCAAACAAACGGCCGCTATGGCCACGGCACTATTCAAGAAAATTGCCTAATATTTACCGCTCACTTTGAAGACGGCCTGAATACCAAACAACTGTTTAACTGAAGCGATCCAAAATCTAAAGGGTGGGGGTGGGCGTATCCCCCGTGTAAACTGGCCAAGTCTTGACCAATGGGGGGTCAGACGGCTGAGTGGTTAGGGAGTCGGGCTATTAATCAGAAGGTTGTTGGTTCGATTCCTGGCCGTGCAAAAGTGTCCATGGGCAAGGCACTTCACCCTACTTGCCTCGGAAGAATGTCCCTGTACTTTCTGTAAGTCGCTCTGGATAAGAGCGTCTGCTAAATGACTACCGGTAAATGTAAATGTAAAATGTAACTTGAACGGTGTACTTGTCCGTCCAGTTTACAGAGCACTATTGGTCAAAAATCTATCGTTTTCCGGGTACAGACAATTCGTTGGAGCTATTTTAGCTAACATCGTTGTTTCTTTAGGAAAGAATTGGAAAGGAAAAGAAAAGGAGAAAAGAGTGGCGCTGAAAAAGCTAGAGATACAAAAAACAACGGGCACTGCAAGCAAATGCTGCACAATGAAGAAGTATAGAAGACATGTTTAGGCCGTCAAAGACGGAGGAGGAGACTGGAGAGAGTTTGCAGCCCGAAGATGCGGCGCCTCTGGTACAGCCAAGCAACTGTGCAAGCAGCTGTAAGCAGCTGTATTTTCGAGATTTAGAAAATTCAAATATCATTCCTAACCATATTGTTTTAGTTTTTCTAAAAACATTATACATTTGGTATTACTGTTAGCCAATATATAGGCTATATATTTTAAATGAAGTAAAATAAATGGCTAAGAGAAAAACGCACTCATCTAAATATGCACATGTTTTTGGTTTTAAATAATAAATGTGCTATGTGGCTCAAATGCAATTGCCTTTTTCTGTTCTGTGTATTAAAGCAGCCACAGGTGACACAGTGAAAGAAATGGAGGCTGCTGTGGTGACAGGGTCCAGTGGAGAGACTATGACAGGTGCAGCAATGTAACTGTACACAATAGAGTCAGGCTATATGTTAACAGGGTTATTATATGGAAATTCGTTTGTTGAATTGATTTTAATTATTGAATATAGTTGACTGATTATTGTTCTTTTGCAACATCAAAAAGCAGATGCAGAAACAGAGGCAAGTAGCATATGGAAAAAGAAAGTAAGGGAGAAAGTGGAGGCAGGGTCAAGGAACAAGATAGACATGATTAATTCAAATGCCCTCAATCCAAAGACCTAGATATGTTTTTTAACTTTAATCCTCAACAACCGACAAGCATTTCTAATAAAATACGGTCTGTGTTTCAAACGCCCGGGCTGTTTTTCAGTCCCAGTCCGACTCTGGTGTGGGGGGTAGTTGTGTGTGTCTTTACCTTCTTGATCTTCTTGATGTCTGGGTCATCTTGCTCCTGCTGGATGTGGTAGGGCTTCATCCTTTCCTTGGTCTTGTTCAATGCCAGGATCTGATAACACACCAACTGCTCATGACCTCCATGCAAATACACAAATAACTTGTGGGTTGTGGTAATGTGTGCGTGTTAAAACATTGAACCAATCTGATCTGTTTGTGCATGCGTCGTGGATGTGTAGGTGTTACTCTGTCAGATAAGCATCAGATCAGATTTCCTCTTCATAAAAATTACACATACAACACAGAGTGAATGGAGCAAATGGAGGATTACAATATCCTGTGCATGGATGGACAGAAGGCCTTACCCTTGAGGCTTTTGGGTTAAACATTGGTAAAGTATGTAACACTGATACACACACCACACAACATCAACTTCTCCATCGACGTGTTCTGGTCTTCCTGCTGAGTCCATGTGTGTTTGTGTGTGTGCGTGTACCTCAGCCTTCAGCCTCTCAATCTCTGTGTCCTGGTCCTCCAGCTGGGTGCGGAGTTGGTTAGCCGCCACCTTCTCAGTCTCCACAATCTGGACAAGGTGGATGTACTTTTGCATCAGAACCTCGCGCTCGATGATGATGTCAGAGTAACTGCAACCACAGCCGAACAAAGATAATGTCACTGAATGATGGAACTCCTCAAGTCTCTCATACACAAAATGACCTGCTGTTAGTTACTGAGACGACTGCTGATGCTGGAATCAGTAGACAGCATACTAGATGATTATCATCATCCAACCATGTTAGTAAATGTTTATTCTGCTTAAAATCAAAGGTAATATAATCTGGAGACGTTTACCTCCTGGTGTTTACGCACAAATCATCAAGAAAATACTGTTCTAAGTGTGTATATTGGTCCACTTATTAACGTCTATCTGACAAATAACAGGGCCTTATAGAAGGACAGAGGGAGGACGAGAGAGGAGGATAGAGAGAGAGGAGGAAGAGAGGCAGAAAAGAGAGAGGGAAGAAAGGGAGACAGGGAGAGAGGGAGATGAAGAAAGGGAATGACCATGGGAGAGGCGTATACCTGGCTTGCTGTATAGCCTCCACCCATTCGTCACATTCATTCTCCTCATCTGTTCGCAGCTCCAGGGGCTTCTGTCCATCGTGGCCAAACACTATTAGGAAGTAATGCTGTAGGGAGAGGGCAGGTCAGCATACACACACAAACACTCACTCTGCATCTGGGCTTTGCCCACCCACTTCCTTCTATTCCTCATCCAATGTCCTATAATTATAGTCCCTGATGTACCTACCCCCCACATACACACACCAGAACACATACACACCAGGAGCAGTATGTGAACCGATTGAAGCTTTTATTCAAATGCTTCTGGCCCGGAGCACTGCTATTCATAGACGAGCACACTGGCCTCCTCTTCCTCCTCTTCATCTCAATCTCTCCACCTCCCATCTCTCCTCTTTCTCACTGTACTTCATCCTCCTCTTCTGCCCTTTCTATTTATCCATCTATGTATTTGTGTAATTTTTTACAGAGTTCAAAAACATAGAGAGTGGAGGGAGAAAGTGAGGAGAGAGTGAAAGAAAGAAATATTGCGACATTGAGCAAAAGAGAGAGCGATTGAAATAAGGAGAGATAGAGAGAAAGAGACAGAGGGAAGGGAGAGTGGGAGAGAGACTGAGACAGAAGTAAAGAGACAGAGGGTAAAAGAGGGATGTAGACAAGTGTTATTTCAAAACATTTCTTTAAGGTGGGCACAATTGTAAACCATGTCACTACCTAACAAAAAAAATGTTTCCAAGGCAACATATTCTCCCAGCACTCCAGAGATGTTCTGTCGTTTTATTTTCAGCTATGCAATCTATTCCCTCCTCTATTCATCCTCCTCTTTCAGTTCTGATAGAAGGATATGTTTAATTTCTAATTCTCTTCTCTGCTCCTGTCCCCTCCTATCCTCTCCTTTTTTGTTCTCTTCTCTCTCCTCATGTTGTTCGGTGTCACTGACACCTGCAGGGTCATTAGCATTACAAATAAAATACAACAGAGAACCAGCTGTGCAAGTGTGTGTGTGTAGCCAAGGGCTCAAATGGGTGATATAATACACAGATTGGGGGGAGACACATAATTAGCCAACGAGTGGAGATCAAACTGTACAACAAACTAGAGAGCATACAATTTCTGGGGAAATTGTGAGGGTGTGCCTGCATATTTTCAAGCATTTAGCCTACTCATAGTCTATTGCATAATAATTCATTAAGAACACCCTTGGAAAGAAGCTACTGTAACAACGTTATCACTGGAAATATTTCTGATGGAATCGCGATTCAAACAGTAGCTCTATGTCTGCTAACTTATGACATGCCCGCAAAAACGTAAATACGCTTGACATTTATTTAGTGGAAAATCGCTCATGCATAAAAAGCTCAATAGCGATCATTGTCAGTAACAACGCAAAATGCGATATAGCCCTTTGTGGAGAAGCTGCCCCGGTAAATTGTATACTACAGTGTTCGTCTTGGTGGCGATCGTTGGTTGAACTTTCCGTTGTACGGTTTAGGCTGAAATTAAATATTGCTTTCATGAACAGATTGACAAGTTTAGGCTGTGTCAATGAAGTTCGGGTTAGTAGTCAGACAGTTTCACCTATTGAAATACTTTTAATTTAAGGGAGTGCCGAACATGTTCTGTCGCCGTTTGACTTCCTACTGTAAACAGCTGTGGATGTTTTTGTTAGCTACACAGTGTCTCGCGTAGGCTACAGCGTTGCAGTACTGGTTTGAAATCACAGGTAATGATTATTTCACCAACAAATCGTTTACTTGTAATCTAATGTCATAATAAATCGTACAACGAAAATGTATTTGTGAGTAATGTTTATTTTAACGATTGAAAACAGATGCAGCCTAGACCGCTGTAGTATGTGTTGCCCGGGCAACATAGGCTAATGTCATGATGCTAATGCTTCAGTGAAATAGTAGACTACCGTTTCCGAAAGTCGATGTAGTTCCTCAATAATATTAGCTTATATTGTACATTACACTTAACAATTGTGTTTCATATCAGAAAGTAACATTAGTAAATAGTTATCACCCTGGCCTCTTTGCTTGTGGCGTTTCTGCAGCTGCCTTGCAGTAGCGTTAAAGCTATAGTTAGCCTATAGCTATCTCCCAGAAGTTAACAAGCTGCTAAACTAATGTTAGGCTAGAGGTAGTCACGCGTGTTTCGTGACGTTAGTAGCGTCAGTGACTGTGGCTAGCAAGTTAGCCAGGTAAATAAAAAGACAAGCAACTCAATGGCTACCAACTTTTGACATGACGTTTTCTAAGTAATCAAAATATTGACGGATGCTAGGGGGGGCACGATACGATCCTTTCTGTGCTGCAACAGTCTTCTATGCACGTCGTATCTAATGCGTCGTTGCTAACATGTGCCGACGCTGTGACGTAGGCTATTATAACTGAGTAGTCTACCCTTTGCCGACAAAATCAACTTTATGCCACAAAAACGTTGTATGGTCCTAAACTGTGCAACGGAACGTAAATTCTGATACAAGCAACTCAATGGAGACCAAGACGAAACTTTGGACGTCGACGTTTTCTATGTAGTCCAAATATTGACCGAGGAGTAGGGGGGCAAAAATAATAATAATAATAATAAATAAATATATATGTGAGATAACAAAGGTTGTGCTTCATGCCGAAGGCAAAGCACACCCAATAATACTTCCCAGCTGTGTGTCTTTTTCTGTGTATTTCAGAGAATACTGAATACTATTTTTCGGTTTATTTGGTTTATTTGCGGTTAGTCTTGGCTCATACAGAAAATTACTTCATAAAGTTTATGTTGGCTTCTAATTACTCTGATGTTTAACTTTGCTGCGGGGATGCCCCTTTATAGGGATTACCTATTGGCACTAATATTGTGCAGGTGCTGTCCAGTTGCAACAGTACTGAACGCAAAGGTCAGGAGTTGTGCTAAATAATTAGTTTTTAATTATATTATTACTATGCTCATTAGTTGCCACGTGTGTATGTGAGTGTGTGAGTGAGTGTGTGAAAGTGTAACAAGTCTATATGAACCCCCAGTAGTTATTCAATTCTCAGAACATCGCTTCTCAGCTGTTCCCCAACGACAATTACCAAACCTGTGTATGTGTATATGTGTGAGAGAGAACGGCGAGGTGGAGGATAATGAGCAGGTGCTATTGTTCTCTCACGTAATTTCTCTCCTCTCTTTCTCTTTCACTCGGTCTTATTCACACACACACACACAAACACAAAGATGTGAGGTTTGTCATTCAGCATGACTGACTGACAGCAGCAGAAATCATGCAGCTTGTTGGGGCCAGAGGGTGTTCTTGTCATTGTGTGTATCAGTAACAGACAGTGTTATCTTGTCACCAGCTGCATATCTCTCTCTCTCTCACACACTCACACACTAACACAAATAGTGTTATCTTTATTAACCCCTGATCTTAACCTTAACCCTTTCAACCCATTCTAACTCTAACCCCTTTAGCCCCAGAAAAAAGCACTTCAAGTTATGGGAGCCAAGAAAATATCCCTACAAGGAAATGTTGTTCTTACTTTACTAGTTAAACAAGACCACACACACTGTGTGTGTGTACAGCACAGCTAAAAATGGTGTATTGTGCTGCTCACCAAGCTACCTATTAACTAATCCACCTAGTCACCAACTTACATTGTAACCAATGCACATAGTAAACAAGCTAGAACCCAACTACATAGTAACCAAGCTACCTAGTAAACAACCCACCGCTCCATACAGGACTATCAACTTCCTACAATCACCATGCCACTCTCATCTCTCCATACAGCACTATCATTGTGGTGGAGCCAGAACAGCTGGAGACAGACAGACAAACACACACACACGTTGACTCCACCAGACAGCAGCCTTGCATCTGAGGCTGGAGAGCTCTCAACCTGTCCTGGATGGTTTACCACAGCGACCATGTTGTTGCATCAGCTGTGTGTATGTGTTTGCATGTGCATCTATACAGATTGTCATCAAGTGGATTTAGACCCACAAACAAACACAAATGCACATCTAATATTGATTTGAACCCCAAGACAGTCTTTAGAAGTGACTATTTAGACTAGTGTGATGAACATCCTCAGAACTGATCTCTCCATACACATTATTCTATTCTATTTATTTTATTGTATTGTTTTGTAGGTGTTAATGTTTTGTTAGTGTTTATATTTAGTGTTAATATTTGCAACTCTGAATGTGTGCGTGTTAGCCAGTATGTGTGGGAATGTGTGTTTGTGTGCATATGTGTGGATGAGTGTATTTGTGTAGGTGTGTGCAAGTTTATCGTGTGGCTAAGGGTTTAGAACACTGCACAGTGCAGAGATGAGAGTGCAAAAGAGAGAGGGAGAGAGAGAAAACAAAAGATTAGTGTTCCTCACACCTATTAGTCAAGCACATACTCTGGGTCTCCCAGTAATACTGTTTATACATAATGCACCTTCCAAGCTATAGCTAGAACTCTCATATTCTGCTTGATTTATATTTCATTGTATAAGACAATCCCATAAACACAGTCTGACGTGCTCCAGTGTTGTTGTGCTGTTTGACCCTCTGTGTGTTTATAGGTGCAGGTGTGTGTGTGCTAGTGTGTGTCCGTGTGTCCATGTGTTATTACCTAACCCTAACACCAGAACCTGAACACTTCACTCTAAAATGGCCTAACACTAGAATTATGACTGTTGTGAATTTGCTGTGTCTGCTACAGTGTGTGGGTGCAAGTGTGTGTTGCTGCTTGGATGTGTGTACATTTAGTTGCATAGTAACACATGGCTAGCTGAGAGCAGAGAGACAAAGAATAAAATAACACTAATTAAACAACACAGCTGAAGAAACAGGGATCAGACAGATACAGAGGGAGAAAGATAAAATAAATAGAGAGGGCAAGAGGAAGAGACAGTAAAAGAGAGTGAAATACAGTAAGATAAGGAGAGAGAGAGAAAGGGAGACAATAAAAGAGAGGAGAGGGAGACAGTAAAAGAGAATGCAAGAGCGAAAAATTTAAGAGAGAGGAAGAGACAGGGAGCAAGCACATCTCACATGATCTTTTCCTCTTTGACCATTGCTTGCCTGAGAAGGGGCAATTAGAACAGGATAATTAACATACACACATACACACACACACACACAAGGCTTTAGAGCATACACACAGGTCTACAGAACACAGACATAGAGCTTTACAAATTGTTGTTCACGGAACATACACAGGCCCACAAACAAGCATTACACACAGGCCAACAGAACACACACACACACATTGTGGGTGGTACAATAACAATTTGTGTGGGGGTGATTGTTGTCAGTTTGAACAGACCTTTCCAGACTACAAGAAATTAATGCATAGAGGTTGGCATCTCTCGACCAGAACCGGAGGAACAATACACTAGCGCTTCCGTGTAGCCACCACAGCCAATGATGTCATATGTCATATAGGTTCCTCTTAAACATTACAATGAGATGGAGCTCATTCAACAGGTTCGGCAGGGGCTAGAATCTTTCTCCTGTTTCTGCTCTACCTATCTTCCTGTGAATCTTTTGCTGTTTTTTACTCTCTCTCTTTCTCACAAACCAACACGCATACACGCTGTTGCAAAGTAGGCCTATCTGATAACAATTTGACTAAATGCCGAAAAACACCCTGAGGACGTTCTAGTCCACGCTCCGTAATGTGGGAAGATACAGAACACCCTTACCCTCCAGACTGCACTGGTACCCGTTTCTTTAAATGCTGTATATTCAGAATCAATCAATCAATCAAAATGTCTTTGTATTTTTTACAAGCAATTGTCATATTTCGCCGATAGAATTATCTCTCAGCCAACCTAAACCGTCAAGGAAGACAAGGAAAAACTCCCAGGAAAAGTAATTGAGTTGAAGAAGTTGAAGAAACCCTGGGAGGAGCAATTCGGAGAGGGGTCCCCTCCTCCAGAGACGGTTGGTGACAGAACTAACCTTGCGTAATTATTTCAGTCTCTCTTTCTCTCACCTGTTTATCCATGGACTCCTTTCCCGCTGTGGAGAGTTTTGGCGCGGGCACGCGCTCGCAGGTGCATCCTTCCAACAGGTAAATCCCTGAAGGTCGCGCGCTCTGTTCGTTCTCGAAATAAAACAGCACGTTCTGGTACAGTGCAAAGAATTTATCATGCCAGCGGCTGTTCTCCGTGGTCTTCTTGCTCAGATAACCGCGCTTGGTCCCTTCCTTACGCGCTACCACTGAGAGGAACAGCGCGTGACCCTCATTGTAACGGACACTCTTCTGCATGTTGTGGCCAAGGTTTCTCCTGTCAACGGTTTAGAAAAACCTGGATTAGGTACTTTACCGGGAGCCAATATCTGGCATGACGCATGTCAGCTTTCCATTTTCAGCGCACGCTGAAGGTTCAGCAGTTTAAAACACGGTATCACAATCCGAATCAGTTAACTTCTTTCCATGTTTACATAAACAAAACTTTTGAAAGAGTGACATTTAGTATAAAATAGATTCTACGGAAAATAAAGGAAGTCTCGCTCACATACCCCAGGGTCAACCGTATATTGTGACCGAATCGCCAGCGAGATCAGCAGTAATAGGTTTTGACACCAGTTAAAGACGTAGCATCTCTCTTTCTCTCTGATGTTCTCAGATCTCTGTGAAACTGGGCAGGGCGGCGCTGGAGTCGGCGGAATTAGAGGCGGAGTCTCTGTAGTGTAAGGGGCTAGTGCGTGTGTGTGTAAGGAGAGGGAGGGAGAGAGAGAGAGAGAGAGAGAAAGAGAGAGAGAGAGAGAGAGAGTGAGAGAGAGAGAGAGGTAAACTATGTGACCAAGTAGTAGAGAACATCTTGCTCAGTTAACTCGTGTAACTTCCCGAGTTCGGTCTTGCCTGACTTAACTTGCACTAAGCTTAATTTTAACAATTTTCCCAAGTGTAAAACCATTTCTCATAACAGTAGGCCTACACCACATGCAAAATAACCTATAACACTCAAAATTTGGAAATAACCTGCGACAAAAATCTGTCAATCGCTACCTGATCTTATGGATGAAATATAAAGTGGATACTTTATTTTCAGCTTAGATAAGTGAATGTTGTTATGTTGTTATGACTGAACGTGTTGACTAATAATCAATGTGGATGCGCAGTAACATCTCTATCCAAACTGTGAAACGGCTTTACCCATGTGCTGATTGACATCTTAATCGCCGGCTGCATCACAGGCACGGGCATCAAAGGCAATGCACTAGTAACTAGAGAGCGTACAATTTCTGGGGAAATTGTAGGGTGTGCTTGCTTGGTTGCAGAGGGGTCCGTTTTTAATGACATATTTTATATGAAAATGCATACTTATTATATATAAATATTACATTGATTTTTAAAGCATTTTTTTACAACTCAAAATACTAAGAGTGAAGTGTAGAATGAAATAGTTGTCTACTTATTTCCCCTGCAAGAGGGAATGGTGAGCAGCATCATAGCTGAATTAAAACAAATACATTTGGCAGACCGGTGTAAAAATTGACCTGATATTTTCAGGCATTTAGCCTACTCATATTGCATTCATTCATTAATAAAGAACCCCCTTTGAAAATGATTCTAACGACGTTATCGGCAGTAGCTAACAGTACAATCTTCTAACTGAAAATATGGCCCCAAAAACGTAAATAAGCTTGACATTTATTTAGTGGATAATCGCTCATTCATAAAAAGTTAAAACCTCAGTTTGATATTTCCCGGCATGACATCACTCTGTTAGTAACCTAGCTAAGTAGCTTAGCTAGCTCTAGTTACTGTAGTTCAGTGGTTCTTAACCCCGTCCTCAGGGAACCCCTGTCACTGCATGTTTTAGATGTTTCCCTGCTCCAACACACCTGATTCAAATAAATGGCTCGTTATTTAGCTCTGTAGAAGCCTGGTAACGAACATGTATTTGAATCAGGTGTGTTGGAGCTAAGTATCATCTAAAACATGCAGTGACAGGGGTTCCCTGAGGACAGGGTTAAGAACCACTGCTGTAAGAAGTGTAAGAATCATAAATACATGCCTGTCCTTCAATAAAATTGAAATGTTGTGTATCACATTGTGTTGTGTCTGTTTCCTTTTGAGAAACGTATGTTCAGCTGTTGTGAATGTGAGGTTTGGGAATGGACAAGAATAGGCCTACCTTAATGAATATACTTATAAATGTTTAATAAGGCATAGATAGTTCACACTTTAGATCAGGTCACGCAAAAGCCTTAACTAACAGTTAGTAAATGCTTTATAACTTGCATTACTAATCCGAAGTTGCATCATTAGTAAGTCTTTATAAAATAGTTGTTAAGATATCTGCTAAGTATTAGTGTAGGCTACATCGTGTATTCGACTTGGCGTATACATGATGTTGTTAGTTATTTACTCATGCTTTGTAAAGGTAATGTAAATGGTTTGTTCACCATTTGCTAATGCTTTCTATACCAGCTCATGTACCATTAACACCTTTTAAACTACTGGTTTGCAACTATATTAACAAGCTGTCTATAAAGTGTTTAATAATGTATTGTTAATGTTTCAAAAGGTTTTATAAGGATTAACTAACTATTAGTTAACACTTTGTAAATGCCAAAAAGCGTTGACTTATTATAAAGTGTTACCAAGAAAACAATTAAGTGATAATTGGATGGCCTGGTTGAATTTATATGATGTTCAAGTCCAAGTGCAAGTTAAAGGTTGTATTTGTCACATACAACATCACACCAGTAAGATGAGCAGTGGAATTGTTCTCCACTTGATCTAACAGTGTGCATACTAAGCAAGGTACATTATTATAATAATAATAATTTAAGGAATCGCATTAGAGACAACTCTGGACGATTTACGACTGATATTTCGAGTTTGGAAAGTCTTCTGAAGTTAAGAACAAATCCCAGATGAGAAAACTTTCATGAACGGCAAATGTTTTCTAAATCCAATTCAGAAGAAATTCCTTCTTAAATTCTTCTTAACTGCGTTCGAGAATAAGGCCCATTGTCAGTAACAACGCAAAATGCGATATAGCCCTGTGTGGAGGAGCTGCCCCGGTAAATTAACTGTAACTACTGTACAGTGTTGGTAGCGATTGCGTTGGTTGAATTCGATGTAACGTTCCGTTGTACGGTTTAGGCTGAAATTAATTATTTTCATGAACAGATTGACAAGTTTAGGCTGTGGCAATGAAGTTCGGGTTAGTAGTCTCACCTATTGAAAGACTTTTGATTTAAGGGAGTGCCGAACATGTTCTGTCGCCGTTTGACTTCCTAAACAGCTGTGGATGTTTTTGTTAGCTACTGTACTAGTGTGTCTGGCGTAGGCTACAGCGTTGCAGTGAGCTACACTGGTTTGAAACACACAGGTAATTATAATTTCACCAACAAATCGTTTACTTGTAATCTAATGTCATAATAAATCCTACAACGAAAATGTATTTGTGAGGAATGTTTATTTTAACGATTGAAAACAGATGCATCATAGACCACTGTAGTATGTGTTGCCCGGGATCGCTGTAGTATCAAATCAAATCAAATCAACATTTATTTGTATAGCCCTTTTTACACGCAAGCATGTCACAGAGGGCTTCACATACGCCCATAAAACTGCCCCTCAACCAACCTAAACCCTCAAGGAAGACAAGGAAAAACTCCCAGAAAAACTCAAAAAATGGAAGAAACCTCGGGAGGAGCAATTCAGTGAGGGATCCCCTCCTCCAGAGACGGTTGGTGAAAGAGAGGAGCAGAACACAGGCTAAACATAGTAATACAACAGGGAAGTGCCAATGGGTTTCAGAAACACCAAAATCCATTGTTCAGCTTGGTAGATGTAGGAAGGGATCGGGAAACTCGCTGTTGCCCGTCACAGAGACTAGTTTCCGGTTGGTGACCAGGTCCAGCGTTGGCGGACCGACGACCAGTTAAAATTGTAAAAGTTACATGTGATACACAGAAAGAACACACACCATAAGTTTACATTGAAAGTACATACACACATACTTCCCTTTAGCAGCCATAGACTTGACTAAACAAGAACGTTTTTAACCTAATTTTGAATGTCGAAACGTTGTACGATCAAAATAAAGATCCATCTTTATTTCTTACATGCGTTTCCCGAACATGCTCGTAAGGAGAACCATCGTACGTGTCTCTTAAGTTGCACTTAACAAGACGCTGTCCATTGTACTGAAATGTGATTATTCTGACGCAACTTTAAGACTTTAAAATTAAACCTTTAACCACAATAATTGACGAATTACGGCACACAAATAATATTTTCTGTCGCTACAGAAAACTTTACATTTATTATAGGCTACTTATTTTAGTACTTTTCAATGTAGCTACATGATGCTACATGAAGACAAAGACAATAAGGTGAACGTGCAAACTATGCTGCATCTGAGTTTTACACCGGTGTCAGGACCCTGCAGTCAGCGACACAGGATGCTAAATACCAATAGGAGGTCTTGGAAATGAAGTGGGCTCATCTCCAAATTGAGGAGAGGAAGGTTACGTTTGAAGAGATGAAGTTCACAAGGCCCTCCATTTCTGTGCCTATTCTTCTGCCCAACCAACAAGGTAGTGTCAAATTGAGGTTACCTTATAGCCTAAGCATACAATTTGTATTTTAATTAAGTAAAGGCTGAATTGTGTATTGTATCATTCAGTGTTGACTGTCCAATCCTTACATGTTTTTTCACCTTAGATCCATGTGTGGAGCAGGGAGAACAAACTCTAATAAAACAACTAGCCTATTTCTCCTTGGTTTTTAACTCTTCTTGGTACTCCACTTTCCATAGGCAAATATATATATGAGTCCTATATTTACTACTTATTGAACAACAAGGTTAAAACCCATGCTTTTAAATGGTATCACTCATGGCATGTCCCAGCTAGCAGCAAGCATCTCAATCCAACATATTCAGTCTTAATTTCTAGTGTTGACTATATCTACAATATTGCAATAATAGGCCAACAGCTTTCCAAGACCATGTTTGCAGTCTGATGATTCTCAAATATTGGCCACAAATGACATTGTGACAAATGACAATCACACAAGTAATGAATACCCCATGTCTTCAACACAGAATCATTGTTTCTGACATGAATAATCAACTCTACTTTAATTGATGGTTGATCAATTATACTCATTGAGTGTAAGATATGTCAGATGACATCATGATATCATAATTCTCCTGAACCACATAGAAGCAGACCTGCAGAGGTTAACAAGGAGGTCCTTTGCACTGACCCCTGCAACCCTACTGGCAGTGTTAAGGTTCTATGCCACTGGCAGTTTTCTGGAGGTTATTGTAGATGGACATGGGCTCTCCAAGGCCCCAGTGTCAAGATCTGTGCAGGCTGTCACAACTGCATTACTTTGGCACATCCCAGACCACATCCAATTCCCCACAACCAGAGGAGACAAGTCTGCAATGCAGGACTTAAACTATCTTCAATGGTTTTTATGATTTGTGTAGGAGTTTTCACTCCCTCTCAGCCCCTTCACCATGTGTGACTTCCCAGTCAACACTGTGGAGTCTTTCCATTTCCTGGGCGCTACCATCTCCCAACATCAGGCTCGGCTCTGCCACCAGCCTCTTCATCCACCGGGCTTGGCCTGCTACCAGGCCTATAATTCTAATAAACATCTTCAATGTTCAATTGTTGTTGTGTTATTGCACTTGTGAAAGCGTTTCGTTAATGCATTTCTAGTTACTATTGCACATTACAACAGCCATAGTTCAATGTTATAGTATTATTAATAAGACTGACATTTGTTTGTTAAATCTACCATTGTTTATTACATGCGCCAAACCCACCAAATCAAATTATTTTGTGTAAACTAAATTTACTTGAGAATAAACCTGATTCTGATATTGTTTCGGCACTTACACTTGTATGGTTCACTAACACATTTCCCAGTTCCAACGCAACAGGTGTAAAAAGAGAACCAAAATACGTAATCTTATCTTTCATCGGAACTAACTTTCAGCATTAGTCTATGTAGTTTTTATGGTCGGCCGACGTGTGTCTCCACTGAGTCTCTGTGCTACGATGCACTTAGCGATCTATGACTGGTCTGGAGCTCTCGTTAATCTACAACGATTTTCAAGTGCCTGTTTAGCTAGGATGGTTACGGGAAACGGCCCGTACAACTAAGATCCATCGTACGATGGACTCTACGATCAACTTAGACTTACGATGCTTTCGGGAAACGCAGCCCTGGCCTATTTGCTTGTGGCGTTTCTGCAGCTGCCTTGCAGTAAAGCTAGTTAGGCTAGCACTAGCTATCTCCCAGAAGTTAACGAGCTGCTAAACTTATGTTCTGCAAGAGGTAGGCACGCGTGTTTTCGTGACGTTATGATGTTAGTAGCGTCAGTGACTGTGGCTAGCAAGTTAGCCACCGTTAGCTTAACTTTTCGCCACAAAAACTTAATTTAAGCTTAAACCATGCAACGGAACGTAAATTCAAATACAAGCAACTCAATCGCTACCAAGACGAAACGTTTGACACCGACGTTCTCTATGTAGGCCAAATATTGACCGAGGGTTAGGGGGGCAAGAATAAATAATAATACAAATAATAATAATATGTGAGATAACAAAGGTTGTGCTCGTATAATGATTCTAAATGTGTGCTCGTATAATGTACTAAAACAGAATTATAGTTTCAAATAATGTATCTTTATTTATTTAATCAACAAAGCAATTGTATTGAACAGAGTTACAGTACAACAGTAATAAAGTGGAAAGGTTAATCGTAGAGCAAAGGTAAGTTGTGATGGCCTCCAGTGAATCCTTGTGTCCCAGAAAGCCAGCAGTCATCCCTGCAGCAAATAGGCTTCACTTCATTAGTTAGCTGTGTGTATATGGGTGTGAGAGCATGTGTGTGTAATCAGGGGTTTGACTGCATCCAGTCCAAAAGAGATTTTCTGTCTCTGATGCTCAACACTGATAAAAGCTTCTTAGTCCTCCTAGAAAGAGAGAGCGAAAGAGGTGGGGAGAGAGAGATTAAACATGTGTAACTGACAAGCCAATTGAAACTATTCTTTATCTGAGGATTTTTTTTGTAATTACACACAAACATTTAACATTTCAAAAAAGTTACTTTTGTATCATTATATTGTATGGATGTTTCATTTTGGTGTTACAGCTATGCAGCCCAAGCTAGTGGGTACCAAAGATTACATCTAGACACTCGTGGGCGCATTGGAGGACTTTATTAATTGCCAAATTTTGGGAGAGAATAATTTTGGGGGGGGGTGTTTGGTAAATCAGCAATCATCAAAATATGGTTGAAGATGATTAAGTGTGTTGTACTATCATTGTGGATTGCTTTGGCAAAATTGTTTAGCAAAAAGATTTATGCCAATAATGAATACTGCATGAACGTGAAAGAGAGGGAAATGGAGAGAAAGATTGGATGGGGGTAGTTGAGTGGCTGTGGTGGCTGATAGATATACAGTCATGGCCGAAATTGTTGGCACCCCAGAAATTTTTCCAGAAAATCAAGTATTTCTCACTGAAATAGTATTAAAGTAACACATGTTTTGCTATACACATGTTTATTCCCTTTGTGTGTATTGGAAAAACAACAAAAAAGGGAGGAAAAAAAGCAAATCGGACATAATGTCACACAAAATTCAAAAAATGGCCTGGTCAAAATTCTTGGCACCCTTTCAAAATTGTAGATAAATAAGATTGTTTCAAGCATGTGATGCTCCTTTAAACTGACCTGAGGCAAGTAACAGGTGTGGGCAATATAAAAATCACACCTAAAAGCAGATAAAAGGAGAGAAGTTCACTTAGGCTTGCATTGTGTGTGCCACACTAAGCATGGACAACAGAAAGAGTAGAAGAGAACTGTCTGAGGACTTGAGAACCAAAATTGTGGAAAAATATCAACAATCTCAAGTTATAAGTCCATCTCCAGAGATCTAGATTTGCCTTTGTCCACAGTGCGCAACATTATCAAGAAGTTTGCAACCCATGGCACTGTAGTTAATCGCCCTGGGCGTGGACGGAAGAGAAAAATTGATGAAAGGTTGCAACGCAGGATAGTCCGGATGGTGGATAAGCAGCCCCAAACAAGTTCCAAAGAAATTCAAGCTGTCCTGCAGGCTCAGGGAGCATCAGTGTCAGCGCGCACGATCCGTCGACATTTAAATGAAATGAAACGCTATGGCAGGAGACCCAGGAAGACCCCACTGCTGACACAGAGACATAAAAAAGCAAGACTACAGTTTGCCAAAATGTACTTGAGTAAGCCAAAATCCTTCTGGGAAAACGTCTTGTGGACAGATGAGACCAAGATAGAGCTTTTTGGTAAAGCACATCATTCTACTGTTTACCGAAAACGGAATGATGCCTACAAAGAAAAGAACACAGTACCTACAGTGAAATATGGTGGAGGTACAATTATGTTTTGGAGTTGTTTTGCTGCCTCTGGCACTGGGTGCCTTGAATGTGTGCAAGGCATCATGAAATCTGAGGATTACCAAAGGATTTTGGGTAGCACTGTACAGCCCAGTGTCAGAAAGCTGGGTTTGCGTCCGAGATCTTGGGTCTTCCAGCAGGACAATGGGCCTCATTCTCAAACGCAGTTAAGAAGAATTTAAGAAGTAATTTCTTCTTAATTGGATTTAGGAAAACATTTGGCATTCATGAAAGTTTTCTTATCTGGGATTTGTTCTTAATTTGTTCTTAACTTCAGAAGACTTTCCGAACTCGAAATAGCAGTCGTAAATCGGCCAGAGTTGTCTCAAATGCGATTCCTTAAAAAACCACAAGGGGAATCGCATTCGTGTTAATGAATTTGTGAGAAATCGTTGGTGATAGCGTTCACATCAACTCTACAGACATCCGCGGATTAAAATAATTATAATAATTTACCTTGCTATGTATGCACACTGTTAGATCAAGTGGAGAACAATTCCACTGCTCATCTTACTGGTGTGATGTTATATATGACAAATAAAACCTTTAACTTGCACTCGGACTTGAACATCATATACATTCAACCAGGCCATCCAATTATCACTGATCACATGACCTATTTAAAGGGACGAGTGTGCACCTTAGGCATACAATATGACACAATTACTGTTGCTCGAGCAAATAACTTTAGCGTTCCTGTTGCTTTCCTAATTGTTTTCTTGTCTTGTCGATTCTGACTGCACACGTCACTGCTGTTGCGTGCCCTTATAAGGAGCTGCCGGGGCGTGTATGTATGCAAATTCAGGAGCACGAGGACGCGCTTTCAACTTAAGAAAACTTTTCCCGGGAGCACAGTTCAGAAAAATTCTGCTGCGTAGGAACACATTTTCAAGCGTTCATGAATTTGGCGGACGTCTTTTTCTTACGTTGTTTTTCCGAAGCACATAAGAAACATTTAAGAAGAAACTTAAGAAAATGTTCGAGAATGAGGCCCAATGACCCCAAACATACGTCAAAAAGCACCCAGAAATGGATGGCAACAAAGCGCTGGAGAGTTCTAAAGTGGCCAGCAATGAGTCCAGATCTAAATCCCATTGAACACCTCTGGAGAGATCTTAAAATTGCTGTTGGGAAAAGGCACCCTTCCAATAAGAGAGACCTGGAGCAGTTTGCAAAGGGAGAAGTGGTCCAACATTCCGTATGAGAGGTGTAAGAAGCTCATTGATGGTTATAGGAAGCGACTGATTTCAGTTATTTTTTCCAAAGGGTGTGCAACCAAATATTAAGTTAAGAGTGCCAAGAATTTTGACCAGGCCATTTTGGGAGTTTTGTGCCAAATTATGTCCGATTTGCTTTTTTCCCTCCCTTTTTTTGTTTTGTTCCAATACACACAAAGGGAATAAACATGTGTATAGCAAAACATGTGTTACTTTAATACTATTTCAGTGAGAAATACTTGATTTTCTGGAAAAATGTCTGGGGTGCCAACAATTTCGGCCATGACTGTATGTCATGATTTATATATGTTGGAAATATTGCTCTGTGAACAGGTCACAGTCATTACAATTTAGTCCTTTGATACCGTCTACAGTCTTGGCCAAAAGTATTGTGTTTTGCTAAGTTTGCTGGTTCAGTATTTGTAGATTATTTTTTCACATTTCCATGGCATATTGGAAAACAATCAAACTTATTTAGTATTTTAAAACTTTTATTGTCAAAAACATAAAATATATGCATTGAGTCCTACCTTTTATAGCAATCAATATGCTCTTATAATCCAGTTAGAATGATAGTACGGTGTTCACTTTAGGACATTCTCAGATCTCAGACAAGTGTCAGACTCAAACGAAAAGGCGTCAGTTCTCAGACCAAAAGTCGTCATACTCAGGCGAAACGGCTTCAGTCTCAGAAAAACCTTTGTCATTCACAGACAAAACCCCGTCAAACCAAACGCCGTCAGAAAAACCTTTGTTATTCTCAGACAAAACTTTGTCAAAAAAAAGTGTTAATTTTAGGACATCGTTTGAGTCTGAGATCAGAGGATGTCCTAAAATGAACACGAGGTGTTCATTTTAGGACATGGTGGAGTTTTTTTGTAGTATCCATGGCAACCAGAGGACTACACATCGGTTTACTCTACACGAGTGAACTAGCTAGCTTGCAGAAAACAACTATTTTGTATTACTCTATACTCTATACTTACTATTATGACAAAGGTTTTTCTGACGGCGTTTGGTCTGAGAATGACAAAGGTTTTTCTGAGACTGAAGCCATTTCACCTGAGTATGACGACTTTTGGTCTGAGAACTGACGCCTTTTCGTTTGAGTCTGAGATCTGAGAATGTCCTAAAATGAACACCGTATGATAGAGATTTCACCTGACTACAACTTGTTCACACTTTCCCATGTGCTAATGATATGACTTTAAATTATGTTAGCTAGTAATTTTATTCCAGGCCCCAAAAACTGTGAAATGTGGGGTTTTGTTAATTTTTTGGGCCAATGAAGCTGTTATTTACTACAAGACAAACACTATTGCCATTTGATTGCGTCTGAAAAAACTGTGACTTTTGGGCTGTTTGAGATGACAATGTGTAACGGTGCCAAAAAAGCACTTCAAGGAGGTGTATAAAAGCTTGTTGAAATAATTGTTGCTTTGAGGGACACACCTAGAACCTGGTAGCAGGCGTGTCCTCCATGTCTGCAGATATGTACTCATCAAAATTGTATTGGCTGTTTGAGCCTTGGCACTTAACTTGTGTATCAATTAAAATAGCATGCATTGGCAAAAATTCCACAACAGTCCCATAAAGGCAAAGGGATAGAGAAAGAAAGACAGATAGACAGAGGTTAAGAAAGGAGAAAGTAACTGACCTCTGTGACTCATTGATCAGTCTTCCCCCTCACACCTCTATACAAACACTTCATATGGAGAGGATTAAGCTTGGACAGACAGGGACAGAATAGTGTGTGTACAAGTGTACAAGTCTGTATGTACATGTGAGTGAGTATATTTGTTCATTCAGATACACATAAGCTCTGTTACAGCTCTTAGGCTCTGAATGCTGATCTAAAAATATACTGGAGGTGTTGGGTTGTCTACACTCCTCTCTTTCACACACCTTCTCTCTTCACCTTTTCTCATTCAGCAGGTGTTCAACTACAAATTAGAAACTCTTTCTACAGTAGCTCTGTCTCTGTGCTGTTAGCAGTTAGCATGACATTAGAACTAAGAGTCTCTGTGTCATGGTGTTGTTATCCATTAGCATGATGCTATCATATTGAGTCTGTGTCTCTGTGCTGTTAGCCATTCGCATGATGCTGGCCACAGCAAGTGAGATCATTCCATTAACAGAGCTAGAGAAAGAAGAATCATTTGTGCATCCGTTTGCGAATGTGTGTGGGCGCGTAAGAATGTATGAGTGTGTGTGCATGCAAACGTGCATGAGTGTTTGTACCTCCTGGTTTTGACAATGTTCTCCAGTTCGTGGGCTTTGCGAGCAGCAGTTTGTAGCACAGGTTCTGGGATATCAGCCAATCGTGCGACATTTAGTCCATAGCTCTGCCCAGCAGATCCCTCAGTCAACTGATAGAGGAAGGTGATGAACTCTGGCTGGACCTCTCCATCTGACACACGAAAAGTGAATTTATGACTCTCAAATTACACAAAGAAACACACAAACCTGTACGCTCATATGCATGCACACACACAAGTTTGACTCACAATTCAGTCTGTGTTCATCATTCAAAATATTTTCCCAGGCCAACCCAAATCCAGTTCCTAACCCCATCCTTGGGGTAATTTTAATGTTAACTGCAATTCTAGCCTAGTGAAATGCACAGATTGAGTTCTCAAGAACCTGCCCGCTGACTAAAAAAGTGCCCTTTTTTCCAAACTTTAAAAAAAATGAATTTATCAAATTTTTGTTTTACAGTTTTACCCATGACATTGATTCTCAATTAAATGCGTGTTGCAATCCCTGACAACTGCGTTTAAATTCTAATCTAATCTGTGACACCACACAAGCCCCTCCCCTTCCTCTTTAGGTTATTTAACTTAATTAACATTAAAACTTTCCCAAGCTCCAAATAGTCCATAAGCATTAGGGTCAACATGCACAATGTATTTTCTTTGTTGTTGCCTGTCCATGAAATACATGTAAAAATTGTGAATGCTAAAGACATTCGTCTTAAATCATAAATTATGATTTTGTAGACATATAAAACATCTGACATGAAACATTGTATGAAGCATCTGCACGAGTATGAGTATTTAAATAAATCTGTAAGTAAGTAAATGATGTGCTACAATATGTAACTTCATTTTGTATGAATAATGAGAGGGGTAACCTTTTCTAACCCCAAAAATGTCTGTGCACAGCACTGTTTGAGGTTCACGTTGTGTAATTGGGTGTTCTTTGCCTTCAGCAAGAAGCACAACCTTTGTTATCTCACATATATATTTATTTCTTTATTTATTATTTTTGCCCAAAAGTTTCGTCTTGGTCCCGATTGAGTTGCTTGTATTGGAATTTACGTTCCGTTGCACAGTTTAGGACCATACAACGTTTTTGTGGCAAAAAGTGTCTTTTGTCGCTGACGGGTACTCAGTTCTAGCCTACGTCACTACGTCTAAAACACATTAGCAACGACGCATGGATACAATGTGATAGAGACGTTCTAGCATGCAAATTGGAGTTTAGATTATGAGTGAAAAATACCACCCCCAAAAATCCCAACCATTGGGTTTTGTTGAGAAAGCGATTTCAAGTGGAACTGAAATCGTGGATTTTTGATTTAGGTCGTGAAAGTCTTTGTCATTTGAGCGAGTGCGGGTCGCCCGTGAGACCGCCTAGTCTTAGGCGGCAGCCATGCTAGAAAGCGTCATGGTAGAATTTTTGTAATAGCACGCAAGTTGGAGTTCTTGTTTTGACGTTAGCCTCAGAGTCAGACTCTGTCGCCCACTGGCAGTGTGTAGTACTGTCCTCATTTCCGGAGCTTTCAAACAATCAGCAGCCAGCTTGCCTCTAGCAAACTTCTTTTGAATTAGCCATTTCTCCCTAAATTAATGTCAAACTTATTTACATTTTGGGGGGTACTGTTTGAATCGCGATTCCATCTGAAATATTGCCAGTGACAACGTTGTTACAGTAGCTTGTTTCAAAGGGGGTTCGCTTGTTTCAAAGGGTTTTCTTAATGAATTATGCAATTATGAGTAGGCTAAATGCTTGAAAATATCACTAGAAGGGAAAAACTTAAGGGGACGGACCCACCTGCAACCGACGCAAGCAAGCACACCCTACAATTTCCCCAGAAATTGTATGCTCTCTAGTTGTAACTTGTTTAACTACATGCTCTTATGGTTCTTGCCTTTTGCACTTATTTATTTTTTCACAATGTATGCTTCATGTTTTGGCTACCCGTAATGTTTGGGGCTATCTCGTTGTCATGATCAGTGACCTATGCACTTTTGTAAAGCTCTCTCTTGGAAGTCACTTTGGATAAAAGCGTCTGCTAAATTAATAAATGTAAATGAATGTCATACTCTAAACCCCTTAAAAACCCTATAAATAGCACTTGATCTTGAAAGGATGAAGACAATTTCTCCACAGTTTCCTTGTTTTACTATTATTGAGAGAATTTCTCAAGACATCCCCCCCACACACACCTTGGGAGGTGCCAGAATATTCATTAATGAAGAAGTCCATGTGGTAGTTGGCTACATATTGAGGGTACAGGTTCTCCAGCTCACACAGGGGAGGGTAGTGGGTCACAAAGAGAGTGAAGCACTTTGTCTGAAAGAGAGAGAGATGAGGCAGAGATTAACTGGATTGAACATGTGTGTGTGTGTATATATGTGTGTGCGCACGTTTGTGTGTTCAATGCGTGTGTGTATCCCAGGAACCAGACATCTTAAGAGCAGCTCTTCACCACATAACTCCACCACAGACAGACATACCCTCCCTCCCCACTCTCTATCAGTCTTCCCTTCTTTCTCTGTTTCTCATTATTACTCCATCTCTTTCTCTCCATCTTCACCACTACCACTTATCAGCACATATGAGTCAGAAGGATGAGAGTAGTCTCTGTGCGAATGTGTGTGTGGCTCAACACAACACTTGTGTAGCTCTAGGTTAACACCAGGGACGGTAAAGAAGAGCTCCTGGGACAGGGTAAAGGTAGGAGAGCTCTAAGGATAGGGAAGGGTAACTCCAGGGAAGGGGTAGGGCAATTCCTGGGGTAACAGTATAAGCTCTATCTACTTTCCTCTCCTTGGGGAAGAGCAGAAGATTTCACCATGGCAACCAGTTCTGTCTTATCCCCCCTCCATCAAGGCTGTCTGCTCTACAATGGTCTATTCAGACCATCCGCCTCCTAAACACTTCACATGTAACTCTCTAGGATGGGCTGTAGCTATGACAACTACTGAATGCTAGTAGACAGGTACCGATTAAGAAGAAAAGCAGCAGGAAGAAGAGGAGGTGGAAAAGGAAGGAGAAGGAGTAGAAAGAGTAATAAGGAGGAAGAGGAGAAGGCAAAGAAGGAACAGGAGGGGGGAAAGGAGCAAGAGGAGAAGGAAGAAAAGGAGAAGGAAGAGAAAGAGAACAGTGCAGGGTGTTAGATACAATGGGAGAGAGCACTATATGGCCAAAAGTATGTGGACACCTGACCATGACACCTATGTGAGCTTATTTGATATCTCATTCCAAATGAGTATCCTCCTTAGTTTCAGCTTGCAATAAAGACAGTGTTACTTACTTATGCGTATAGTTATTTTTCGCAAGTGCCTTGCCCAAGGACACAACGTCATTTTGCATGTGTCTAGTTTGGTCCATGCATTATCAATCAATACAGAAATGTTTTGTAGAGTTTTGTGTGGAAAAACTTGACCGGCCTGCCCAAATGCCTGACCTACACACCATCAAACATATTTGGGATAAACGTAATTTGCAAGCCAGGTCTAATTACACAACATCAGTGTCCATTGCCCAACCCCCCACATTTTGTGGCTGAATGTAAGGAAATCCCACGTCAATGTTCCAAAGTCTTTTTGAAACCATTCCCAGAAGGCAGTTATAAAAACATAATTACAGAAGAACCTTGTCCCTCTGCCTGTATTTGATGCTCTGCCAGAGGAACACCTGTTGGCCCATTACTCCACACGGCAGAAGCTTCAAAACAAGGTCCCCCTATGTGCACCAATAAACACTGTCCCCCCCGAGGAACTACAAGGGCTAAGCGCTGATAAATACATTCAACCCTGAGCAGTAACCTTAAGGGAAAAATTACCTTAGACACCAGACACAACCAACACACCCACAAGTATACACAAACAGACAACCACATGCATTTCTCTTTTTTACCAAATACTTTTCTTTGTAATTCTGTCACAAACACACACTTCTGTTCTGTCACCAAGGAGACATGCAGCAACATGCAACACCCAGTGGAGCTCTGCCTGTGCCAGTCCAAAAACACATATGGGATGATACACAAACACACACACCCTCCTCTCCTCTAATGCGGCTTATTAACTATCATCAGTCTAAACAAATGTGTTTAACAAGACCCAAATGTGACAGGTCATATATGTAATTACACTACTGGTCAATACAGCAGACACACACACACTTCAACAAACAGCATGTGCATTGCAGATCAATTCTCTTAACAATTCTCTTCAGTGTTTCAGAGCAGATCTGCTGTCAATGTTTCTCTGGAGTCTCCACTATGCTTGCAAAACAAACCCCATGATCCCTCTCACACACACTCACACTTTCTTTCTCTTACATACACAAGCACACACACAAACATATACCAACACCCACCCACCTTTTTATTGGATGCCATAACTTGTAGATTTAGCGAGCTGTTGACATCAAACCCCCATTGGGGCTGTTGACTCAGCTACACTGTGTGTATGTGTGAGGGGGGTGCCTACAGGGATTTTTATGTGATCTTTCAGGGAAACTATAACCCTGGAGGTAAGTACAAGCTCTACCTCTCTCTTTTTCTTTCTCTCTATTTCACACATCCCCTTCACTCTCTCTCTTTCCTACCCCATCCTCTGACTCTCCCTCCAAACCTCCCAATCCTCATACTGTCTCTATCTCTAACACACACACACACACACACACACAGTAAGGCAGACAAAAACAAACAGACAGACAGGCAGGCAGGCAGGCAGGCAGACTCACGTCTCTGATGAGGTGCTCCAGAGTGGCGTGGGCGATGGAAATGCCGTCATGGGTGCTGGTGCCCCGCCCCAGCTCATCCAAAATGACCAATGAGCGCTCGGTTGCCCGGGAGATGATATCCGATACTTCCGTCAGCTCCTCCATGAACGTGCTCCGCCCCTTGTAGATGTTGTCTGATGCCCCCATCCTACAAATCACAACAGAGGGCAACACAAGGATATGGCAGAACCCAACAAATGGGCCAATCGGATGTACGTACGCGAGTGGAGCCATGAAGTTGTGGAGAACTCAAGTGTACAGCTCCATTCTGCCTGCTTCTAAAAATATAACTCACACTACTGCCAGGCTTTCTGTTCCAGAGGTAGGTGTGTGTATGTGTGTATGAAAGTATGCCATTCACAAACACACACACGTGCATACAAATGTACATGCACACAACAACAGGTTAATGGTCCACTTTTGTTTTTTGAAAGCTATATCAGTCCACATCATCTCTGCTGAACATGTTCTTTTCATGAGACTGCCCAATGAGACACTGAAATTCATGTAACCATGGTTACAGCCCTCCATATAGTTGAGTGGTGTGCCTATGCATCTCTTCAGTTAGTTAGTGTGTGTGTATGTGTGTGTTAGATTTGGGGGACAAATACAACTGGGGATAAAGAGGAGGAGAACCAGGTGTTTCTCTGTTCATCATTCAGGTATTTCTTCCCTTCCTGTATCTCCTGGTATGGTCTTCCCTTCCTGTATCTCCTGGTTTTCTCTTCCTGCTTGTCAAGGGATAATCTTCTTTATCTGTAACTCCTGGGATGGCCTTCCCATCCAATATATCCTGGGTTGGTCTTCACTTCCTTATCTTCTCGTCTTCTTGTCCTGTATCTCCTGGGATGGTCTTCTCGTCCTGCTTGTCCAGGGATAATCGTTTCTATCTCTAAATCCTAGGATTTCCCTGGCGTCTTCCCATCCTGTATCTGATGGGATGGTCTTCTGTTATCTTCTGAGATGGTCTTCCTGTATTTCCTTGGGTGGTCTTCATCAATCTTCTGAAATGGCCTTTCAGTATCTCCTGAGATGGTCCTCTGGGATCTCAGTAGATGGTCTTCTCTTCTTTTATCTTCTGAGATGGTCTTTCCTTCTTGTATCTCGTGTGATGGTCTTTCTGTTTCCTTGACTATATCTCTTTAGATATGTTGGATATTGCCTGACCACATCTCTTTTGATGGTCTTCTCATACTTTTTCTCCTGGGATGGTCTTCTCTTCCAGCATCTCCTGCGATGGTCCGCCTGTGTCGGATGGTCTTCTCTTCTCTTATGGAATAGTCTTCCAATATCTTCTGGGATGACCTCCCTTTCTTAGTTAGTAACTCAATGGAGAGCCAGCGGACCACAGAACTCTGGACACACAACCACATGGGTTCCAGAAGCATCCACACATGCATTCCACAGCATCATTCCCCAGAACACACACAATACCGTAGACACAGACTCGTAACAAAATAATTGGAGAATTGGAGGAGAGGAGATAATTGAAGAGAGAATATAAGGATGGGAGGAGAAGAAATATGAAAGACTGTTATAAAACAAAGAGAAACCTAGCTGAAGCTAACAGTCTGTTTGAAACATATTTTTACATTCCACTTCCTTTGCTGTTTCCATAACAACCATAAAGAGGATGGAGAGTGAGCTACCCAGCCTTCAGGAACACACACATACATACACGCACATGCACACATACTATCATGGAGGAGGTGTATCTATTCCCTCAGTGCTACATGATTGAATGAACTGTATTTGCATGTATATAATATTTGACTCATGAATACTGGTAGGAGAAAACATTGCTGCATCGGTTGTTTACATTGAAGGATTGGGGTTTGAAGTAGGGCTGGGCGCTATGGCCTTAAATGGTATAATATGACGGTATAATATTGAAGCACGGAAGGTAACGGAATATATCACAATATATTTGTTTTTCTTAAAATTTCTAGTTGGCTAGTCTACCGAACTCGGATTTGGATGGGGTACGGCAGGTGTGTCGCATGAGTTGAATTTTTCCAACTTTAGCCGTACTTTGCCACAGAAAAAGAGCTTGGCTAATATAACTTTTAACAGTACGTATATGGGAAGACAATATTGGTTCAATATTTGTATTGAGCTAAATAACAAAATATGACATGGCTGAATACTCGACTGTTTGCCTACAAAAAAAAATCTCATTCTGGTAGATTGTTCATATTCGCGCACATTAATGGTTTTCAGGTGGTGAAAACGATTGCTAGTGTGGCTAGCACAATTCGACGACACAACCTACAGAGTTATGGAAGCAAATCGTGACCAAAATTAAAATGCATTTGCAGAAATGCTTTTTCATTATAACTTGAAACCAAACCACTTCCAAACAACAGAAGAGCCCCCCTTTTTTGACCAATTCTTCTTTGTCCGGCAAATCAACCCCACTGGCGTTATTTTCTTTAACGCTTGCTTACAATAACACTTGCCAACAAAAGCAGCTTACTCCAATGAATGTTTGCGTCCTTTGGAGTTGTGCATGCTTGTTTGTTGACTTTCATTGGCTGGCAGGATGCGTGCAGCGTCCATGCTTGAATGTTTTTTTGTAAAAGATACAAATTTGAACTAGCCATCTAGGCTGTATCACTTGACTTATATTTGATACCAAACAGAAACACTTTACTTAATACATTTAATAATACATTGTAATATCCATGACAATCCATATCATGGCACAACTCCATACCGGTATTCGCGTTCATACCGGTATACCGCCCACCCCTTATTTGAAGTTATTAGGTGCATTTGACATGACCTGTCTTCATGCAGCGCTGCAGCCGGCTGCAGCGGCTGACTTGAAACAGTTAATTCTGGTTAGACTTTTTGTCCGACTTGAGACAGCGCCGAAGCTAGGTCACTGTGACGTAGCCATCAAAGTACCGTGAGATCGATTCGAGAACTGCCGGCTGTGTAGCGCATTTTCTCAAGAGCAACTGCACGGGTTCAAATGACGACACAGCTATTTAATGATTGGCCAGACTCACACACGACAACTTTGACGTGTGTTTTGTAATTATTCTGACACTTTCAGTTTCTCCAATGCTCAAAACCGGACCAAACAATTTGATTGACTAAAACATTTGTTGAAGAAAGGGTTTTGGGCCACCTCTTCTACTAACGGAAAGACTAAGTTTAATTATAAATAAAGTAACGTAAGCAAACAGCGCTTGATCGGCCATGACCGACGCAGCAAACCACGAGAAGCTGGAATGTCCGAGTTCACAGAGCCGTTTTTAACTCCTCCCCGACTGCAAGCGGCTACTCTCGCCGGTCGTTTCATGCAGCCGCAGTCCATGTCGAACGCACCTATTGAGTCTTCTGTCTCCCGGTGTAGTTTCCCGGTGGCAGCAAAGTGGTTCTCCGGAAGAACCCAAGTTGAACTTAAAACAGGGAGGGCAGAATAATATTGACACGGTGTGTCAATATTATCGTTGTTGTGACCATTTATCTTACGTTGAAGTTGTATATTACATTACTTTCTACCACATGGCTATGTGCTATTTGTTATTTGTTAGTGGAAGACGTTTCATATTTTTTTTGTTAAGAGAATATCCCTACTGTTGGAGCCGTTTTGTAATTTATGTTTCCAAATGTACCCAAATTATTAATGTTGATAAGTTTAGGTTAAATTAATAAAACATTCGAGTTATGGTTTGAAATGATGCAAAGATGAATACAGTGATTGCCATGTTCTGCCTGGTCACCTGTCTGGCCGTGATTGAATAATTGACATAAGTCTAACTGACCTGTGATATAGGGCCGTGCCAGCGCCGAGCCCAGTAGAGCGGAAGTGGCAAACAATAATTCATGCGATGGAGAGCTTTTGTTTGAGACAACCAAATGACAAATAAAACCCATAACCTATAATTGAAGACGCGCGTTGTCCGGATTATTCCGCTCTCAGAAATGGCCTCTGAAAAGCTGCCCCTACACCTACAGTTTTATGGGTAGGTTTTATCCAATTAACAACCTATAAAAGGCTGTTGGAAGCCAACTCTGAACTCTGAGGAGGTAGTGTTCGATGTATTCTAAATGAACAACATGTGTGTTTTGCTCAGTCATACGCAAAACGTTCTGTCTTCTCTCTCACACTCCAACTGCATTACGGCCGGACAAGAAAGTGTCATATTTGGTTCCACAGGTCCCTTCAGGGGCTCCGTAATACCCCATAATGATAACATGAACATTTTTTTCTGCCGGTATTTTAAGGTCCTATGTTTTTGTTTCGGTTATTTAAATTAAAGGGAAATATGTTATTTTGCAAGTATACATTCTTTTGGAAAAGCGTTTAAGATTGATGGTAACCAGAGCCATAGAAAAAGAGAGTTGCGACACTTCAATAGACTTTCATTGTTATCGAAGAATGCGGAAGTAAAGTGTGTCTCGTGCGACCTATAGTTCCAAACATTGTATTTTCCAACCCCATTTATTTTCAGTGTTTTCAAAGCAAGTTAGCTGGTAAATTGATCAAATTACTGCATTTTTTCATATTTCAACACATTAGTAGACCTCTTATCAACTTTTATTGATAGTATTTTATATAGCCAGCTGTAAAGTTTATCGTAAGATATAGCTTGTTAGATTCTAAATGCAGTTAGAGCTAGACTGTAGGTCTAGTATCTAACGTAAGCAAGCCTAACCCTAAAAGCTACTTTTGCCCACTATGGAGTAGCAGACAAAGGGCCAATCCCAATACATCCCCTTACCCCTTCCCCTTCCCCCTTGGTTTTGCGCGTTCGCGTGAGACCTAGTGGTGTCCCAATACTCTTTTTGAGCTAGGGGTAGGGCTAAGACAAAGGGGTATACACCCCTTGAAACCAAGTGAGATCGAGACCTTACTTGAAACCAAGGGGTATGCGAATACTGCGCGACCGGCAACAATGGCGGCCAGATCATCCCGAGAGTCCGATAAATGATATATTTGCGGCTTAATTCATTGATAAAAAAATTATCAAAGTCTTGTTTTGTTACACAGTCCTGTACATATATATTTGCAACCATTTTCCTAATTGAAACGTTTCTAAAAATCGCTAGTTTGCTACGATAATGTTACAGTGTTAATTTGCACAACAGTCCCGCATTTCTCTTAATAGCATGTCTACAGTTTTAAGTAAACTCCATTAGCAGCGAATTTCGTTTGAAATCAGTGCATAATACCACTTGCTTTGGCGATATCGATACGTCCTAGATGATGTACACGTAACCAAGTGTCGTCTCAATTCCTAGGGCTATGTAGCCCTTACCCCTCGGTTTCGAGGGCCAAGGGGTAGGGATAAACCAAGAGGTAGGGGTAAGGGGATGTATTGGGATTGGCCCAAAGTGGTCAGTGACAACGGGCCACAGATTTCCAGTGAAGAGTTCAAATAACTGGCCTGTGAACTTGACTTCACACATCTACAACCAGCATCACAGAACAAGGAGCCTTCCACCACTACAGCCAGGAGACCACGTCCTCACCAGGCTAGACAAACAAAAGTCTGGGCCACCCCAGCCGTGGTGAAAGGTGAGAGCGAAAGGTGAAAGGTGAGAGCATCACACCCAGATCCTAGACATTTTCGCCATACTCCGCAGCAACCGTAGCCACCTCAAGGTGGTGCCCGACTTGAGACCCGCAGCGTCAGGGACACTGGGGTTCACAACTGAGCAGTCATCTGCCGACCTGGCGAGCCAGAGGAGGGGCCCTAGAGCAGTCGACACAAGCATTACCACAACCACTGATGGCCTGAGACAGACCAGGTCAGGCAGGGTTAGCCAGCCGGTTCAGAGACTGGACTTATAAAATGTTGTTTGACACAGTAAAGAGTTCCAGCAATGTCATGTTTGCCATTTACTGATATTGCATTGGGCATTATAGTAACAACACTCTCTAAATCCAAATACAAGCAACTCAATCGGGACCAAGACGAAACTTTTGACACCAACGTTTTCTATGTAGTCCAAATATTGACAGAGGCTTAGGGGGGCAAAAAGAAACATGAAATATATATGAGATAACAAAGGATGTGCCCTTGCCGAAGGCAAAGCACACCCAATAACGCTTAGTGTGGACATTCATCATTCCATTAATAAGTTATTAACAGTCATTACAGTGATGTTTTCAAGCATTTAGCCTAGCCTACTCATTTTCCATTCATTCATTAAGAACCCCTTTGAAACAAGCTGAACCCCCTTTGAAACAAGCTATTGTAACAACGCTGTCACCGGTAGTATTTAAGATGGAATCGCCATTCAAACAGTACCATCTGCTAACCAGTGTGGGTCAAGTTACTTGGAAAAAGTAATTAGTTACTAGTTACCTACTAGTAGTTACCTACTGATTACTTCTCAAAGAAAATAATCCTGTTACTTTACTGACTACTTACTTTCCAAAGTAATTAGTTACTTTACATAGTTCCTTTAATTAGTTACTTTTCCAAAACATACTTGTAACACGTTACTGCCCATCACTGCTGCTAACTGAAAATATGCCCCCCAAAACGTAAATAAGCGTAAATAAACATTTATTTAGGAGGAAATGGCGAAATTCAAAAGAAGTTTGCTGGAAGCGATCATTCTCAGTAACAATGCCAAATGTGACCATTTGGTCTCAGTAGAGCCCTGCGTGGAGAAGCTGACCCTGGTAAATTGTGCTATGAGCAAGCTAGCCTAGCTGCTGTTGCTAGCCAAACTTCACTGGGGCATTGTTTGAATGCGCCGGAAATGAAAAACGTTTAATTTGACAAAGTTTAGGCTGTGGCATTGAAAACAGCGACGCACCACACAAGCTTGAGTTTAAATACATGTAATGTGACACTACTTACTGTACATGCAAGTCTTGAATTGTACGATGCTGCTTGTACACCAAGGCACAATAGGATACTTGCTGTGCAACAGTCTTACTAGCACATCTATGCACGTATTAGCTATGCGTTGTTGCTAACGTGTGCTGACGTTGTGACGTAATGCTAGCACTAAGATCCCTTTGTGCACACAAGGCAGTTTTTACCACAAAAACGGTGTATCCTCTAAAACCGTGCAACGGAATTTAAATCCCAATACAAGCAACGCAATCGCCAACAAGACAAACCTTTTGACGCTGTCTATGTAGCCCAAATATTGAGGAATCCTTAGGGGTGAAAAAAAAACAAAACATATATAACGGTATGTGAGAGAACAATAGTTGTGCTATTCGAAGGCTTGAGCACACCCAACTACATACACACTCAGATGTGACACACATACATATGCATACACCAACAGTAGGGTCTAAAATGTATATAACGGTATAATTTGAACGGTAACATTATATATCACAATATATTTGTTTTTCTTAAAATGCCGAGTCCATTCGTTTTGAAAGAATGTAATCCACACAGCTGCAACTAATCTACCGCACTAGGACGGATTTTGATGCGGTACGGCAGGTGTGTCGCATGAGTTGAAATGTTCCTACGATCGCAGTGCTTTGCCACGGTAGAAAAGCTAATATGTAGCTTTCAGCAATACGTTTAAGGGATTAGATGATAACTAGCTATATTTTACATGGCTCTGTTGGCCTACAACAAGCGTTTCTTTGCTTGCATGACTACACTCTTCCATGCTGCATCTTTGACATTTAAGTCTCTGTCTACGTCGGAAATTGTGTCAAATGAAACCGAACATTAAAGCACGAAAACAATGCTCTCCTCGATATGTGCATTACTGGTGGAAAATTGCTTGCGATGTTTGCGTAGATTGATTGCAATGTTTGTGTTAAACTTCCGTACAGTAATTTTATGCTGTGGCTGTTGTGAATGGGGCTGTGACAAATCTTATTTCTGGAAGGCTGTACCGCGGTTAGCATGGTAGAGTCAAAATCCATACCACATATAAGCAAAACACACCAATACAAACCCTGACAAAACTGGCACGTTCAAGCTGTTACACAAACATACACACATCAACACACAAATCCATCAACAGACACCGCCTTGCACAAAAACATTGCAATTACACACATCCGTGAGACCTCATTAGGTCTGTTGCAGTAGAGAACACACACAATACCAGTTAAAAGTTTAGACACATTTTCCCATTCAAACTTTTGACTGGTACTGTACGTACAAACACACGTACACAGCCAAAAACAGACAAACAGTACACACATACATTAAAACATACACCTGTCACTGTGCACATGGTGCATATACCTGGTGTATATTCCATCCAGGATGCTGAGCTGAGCTTGTGCCGCAGGGACATAGGAACCCAGCTGGAACATGATGCTGAGCAGAGCCACCTGGCGGATGTATGAGCTTTTACCCCCCATGTTAGGACCTGTTACTATCATGGCCCTCCGGCCCTCCCCCTAAGGTAGGAGTGGGTAGGAGAGGAGAGGGGAAAGGGAGAGGGGGGAGGATAGAAGAAGAAAAGAGGAGAGGGGGAGAGGAGATGGGAGGAGTTATAGCAGGTGGTGGTTTTATTTGCAGCTCAGTTAGGGAACAGAAAGAGAGGATGAGGTATTTGTATGCACTACTGGAACTGAGTGTATGGTTTGAAGTCATTGTGACCCACCGTAATTTTGCGACAACTTTACCGCATAGAAAAACTAAGTGAAGCATTTTCGCATCTCGAAGGTTAAAAGAAAATGCATTTTATTTGTTGTCATGTGACCCGAAGGCAGCACAAGGGTTAAGTAGGGGTGGACCTGCAGCTGTGTGTGTGTCACTGTGTGTGTGTGTACCTGCAACTGTGTGTGGTTGGGTACGTATTGATGTAGTTCTCCGAGCAGCAGGTCTATGGAGGGGTGCCTGCCCTCCCTCACCACTATCTGCTGCTGTTCACTCAGCCTGGGCCTGAGACAGAACACACACACCATTGGATGGTGCAGCGGGAGGGAAAGAGACAGTGAGAGAAAAAGGGAGACAAAAACAGAGAGACACATGAAGGGAGCTTCAGAGCAGTGGGTGTCAGAGAGATGTTGGCATTCTCAGTGAGCTTGCTGCGCCAACCCACTCCTCCTCACATGCTGTCCCCTTCCCCCACACACAAACTCACACGGACATACACGTATACACCTACACTCACACATATATACACTTACACACAGACTCACACCCGTGATCATCAACGTAAGAGGAATTACCTGCAGTAGACACACAATCACACACTCAGCACATAACCTGTAGTTTACAGATATACACACACAGACATCACCTGCAGTAGTTCCCTTGCTTTGCCACCTCAGCCAATGAGAAGAGACAGTCCACGGTTGCTAGGTGACTAATAGCCTTTTTCATTGTGTGATAATACTCCCCAAACTGACTGGAGAGAAGGAGAGAGGGGAAGAAAGAATGAGAGAGAGAATAAGCAAGAGAGAGTGAGAAAAAAACAGAAAGCGAGTGAAAGAGATTGAGAAAGAGAAAAAGATAGAAAAACTGGACTGGACAGAATATGAAACGAGGAAACACTTTGGATTATTGAACATTATAGATTAGTAGAGCAGAAACCAGTGTGTGTGTGCGTTTGTGGATGTATGTGTGTGTACACACTGCAGGAAGTTGGTCCACTCTGTCTGGCAGTCGAGCAGTAGCAGTTCTCTGAGCTGCAACAAAGTACGGTGGCGCTTCACTAAGAAGGGGGAGTGGTACCTGCTCACAGCTTTGGTACTGCAGGGTGGCATACACAGGGGAAGGGGCATGATCAGACACAGGGGCAAGGACATCATTAAACAGAAAAACAGAGGAATAGTACTGTGTGGTTGGAAACAAATTATGAAAATGTTCGATAGCATATATGTTTCACCGTATGTGTGTGTGAAGCTGTGTGTGAGAATGTGTGTGTGGAGGCGAATGCCTGCATGTTTGTATTTCAGGGTGTGGGTGTGTGTGTGAGGGTTGGGGGATGAATCACCTGTTGATTTTGATCCAGTCAGATGGTACTACAGATGACATGGAGTTCTTCAACTCAATCAAGAACTGGGAGATGGGAGGACGGAGGAAAGAAAGGAGGGTGAACAGAAGAGAAAAAGAGGAGGGGACAAAAAAAGGGAGAGGAGATAAGAGGGAGAGGATGAAGAGAGATTCCCAGGTGTTACAGTTTGTCCCCATCATCAAGTTCCTGCCCTCCTGTTTAATGTTCCAATCAGCGCCTAGAGCTCATCAATTACCTGTCTGCCCCGTTTAATCAGTGACCAATCATAGGCCACTTCCTGCTATTTAAGCTCCTTTGTTTCCCTTATGTGGGGGAAGGTTTTATTTTGCTATCCTAAGACGTTTGTTGGGTAATGTGATGAGGGTGCGCAAATACAATCATATCACCCCCATCCTGAAAACTCTTCACTGGCTCCCTGTCCCATTCAGAATCCAAAATAAGGTCTCCCTCCTCATCCACCAGTGCCTTTACGGACATGCCCCCATTTACCTACAGGAACTTCTCACCCCCCAGACCTCCTCACACACCCTTAGATCTGCAACCTTAAACACCCTTAACGCAGAAAATCGAACCCTTCGAAAGTTTCGGAGGCAGTGTGGAAGCGCGATTGACATAACATGAGGTTGTATTTATTGCGAACATTTCGGACTCAGTGTGCAAGGGCCTTTAGGTTACTGAAATTAATGTGCGTAACAGGCAAGGGATCTACCTGAACAATAAATATACTTTAGTAGAGATTACTCGGTTGTGGATCTGACACTGCATGAGTTTTTTAACCCTTGACCATACCTTAGGACCCAGGGTTGTACCAAAAAAATCTACTTGCCCGAACCAACTTTTCACTTGCCCGAAATTTTAAATACATATTTCTATGAGTTTTTGCTTGCAGCAATGGAATTATTTTATTTTATCAGTAAAAAACACTTTCAAATAACACATGTAACAATGTTTTAACTACAACACTAAGGAGTGTGGATGTCAAGTACTTATAGGAAGACAAGAAGCTAGATCACAAGTCAACAATCTTCTTTATTTTACAAAAAAACTGTCAGGTACTGGCCTCAGGCGAGTACTGTCTCCACCTTACCCCTTGCCTTTGGTTTTGCGCGTTCGCGTGAGAGCTAGTGGTGTCCCAATACTGTTTTTGAGCTAGGGGTAGGGCTAAGACGAAGGGGTATACACCCCTTGAAACCAAGTAAGATCGGGACCTTACTTGAAACATAGGGCTATGTGAATACTGCGCGACCAGCAACAATGGCGGCCAGATTATCCAGAGTCCGATAAATGTAATATTTCCGGCTCAATTCAATTATTAAAAAAATATTGTTTTATGCTATACACAGTCCTGTACATATATATTTGCAACCATATTTCTAATTGAAATGTTTCAAAAAATCGCTTTGCTACGATGATGTCACTGTGCTGATTTGCACAACAGTCCTGCATTTCTCTGACTAGCATGTCTACAGTTTTAAGTAAACTAAATTAGCAGCTCATGCCGGTTGCATATCATTAACCATATTTAGAAGACCAGGAGAGCCCATCCCTATCGTCCTCTACACCGTGTTGACTACATCATGCACCATTTCAACAATTGTGTGGAAAGTGCATTGGGCAGAGCCGGATGCTTGCTCTCTGCTTGACCTAAATGTAGCATAGTCCCATCAGAAAAACAAACCCCAGCGGTTCAGAATTTGTGGCCCAGTTTACTAGTACCGTCTGTTGTAAGAGTGCGGTTGTCTTCGTCTACTTTTAATCTGCAGCAAGGATACATGTCTCGCCTCCAGTGTTACATTTTTGCACGTTGACACATTAGGTAAATGCTCTGTTTCTAATCCTGACATAAAAAATAAAAAACGCAATTACTTACATTGCTTTGTTCATGCTTACCCCTAATACCGAAGTCAGCTCCATTACGGTCTGCCTAGTTTTATCATTAAATATACGACCATCTCATGTTGAGACTAACGCGTTTCTGGTCTGATCTTCAGCTTTAACACTTTGATCCTGCCAGTACAGTATTTGGTCATTTAAATCTGTAATTTTGTTGAGGTTTTAGCTTTTTCTTGTATTTTTTTCTTATAATTCTAGACAGAATATGAGTCTGATACCGATCCGTTGGGCTGTGAGTATGGGGCGTGTTTCAACCGAACCCAGAAAAAAAGCTGGTTCACTCAATTGGATAGACCTACAACCAATCAGAGCAACGTAGTATGTCAACTTCTACCGAATCCCGTAGGAAGGACGGCAAAAACATATTTTCCGTAGACAAATGCCTTGATCGCATTTCTCTGTTCGTCTTTCAAAATGAATGCGCTGTCGATGCGCTAAAACAGACTAGATAGCAGAATCTACACATCGCAGGATGAGTAACCGCATGACGCAGCCATGTTGGTTGAAAACGAATTCAACCCAAATGTTCTTTGGTGACGTGATTGATTACGTTACTGTTGATCATCTGTCCATTATCGTATAAAGCCTGCCCTGACCATTTGATTGGTATGAACAGCTCTGTTCGGACATTGTTTTCCCCCAACCGAGTGACCCCAGACCCAACCAAATGTTTTTGCGGGCGGGGCTAAGTTCGTCTGGCACCCAGGCTAGATCTAAGTGACAAAGCAGCCCATTTTCAGATTCCAGTTCCCAAGCAGGCCACTAAGACTGCATTACAGAGTTTGGTCTGGTCCGGACTGGTAGACAGACGGGTTCTTTTTTTGGAAGAGGGGGTGCGGCATGTGTCAGATGTTAAGAGTAGAGATGGAAATGGCACTTTATCACTCACTGAGTCTGGTACAGGTGAAAGTAAGGTGGTGCGACAGGTGGACGTGGGTGGACCTCCTGCAGCGACGGAGGGGGCCAGCCCTGTCAAAACCCCTTTCACTTTACCACGTTTTGATCCGCTGTCCACGGATGCGGTGGACTTTAGTTTAACCGCTAGGGGTCTGTTTGACACGTCTCGAGTTGGAGAACTGGAAAAGGCCCACACCCAACAACTAGAACTAGAAATCCGCCGTTTGGAAATCGAAGCCGAAAAGGAGGTAAACATTGAGTTGGATGCCAGTAGGCTAGTCCTGACTCCTACTCAGCAGCAAACAGGATTGACATCCTCAGGGGTGTCATCCACCCCAGTCCACCCTTCCAGTACATTTGAGAAAAGTAAAAACATTGCCCTAGTTCCTCCGTTTAGAGAAACTGAAGTTGATTCGTATATCGGAGCATTTGAGCGCGTTGCTGCAGCTCAAATTTGGCCATTCTTGCTCCAATGTAGACTGTCTGGGAAAGCCCAAAAGGTTATTTATACTCTCTCACTAGCTGACAGTTTAGAGTATGATATCGTAAAGGCTACGGTACTTTGTGCTTACGAGCTTGTTCCTCCTGAAGCTTACAGGCAAAAATTCAGAAACCACAGAAAAGCTTCAAATCGGACGTTTGTGGAGTTTGCTAGGGAGCAGGAGTCTCTCTTTGATCGCTGGTGCATGGCCAGTAAAGTTACTGACGGTACCACTCTTCAGGAATGTTTTGTTGGAGGGGTTTAAAAATAGTTTACCTGAGCGTCTGGTAGTCTACTATCACATGCTGCCTTGTTAGCATGTTAAAAAGCTAGCGTGTTAAAAAGCTAGCCAGGAAAAAGTAGCTTACTATGTTGAAATAATGATATTATTATTATTATTATTATTAAAACGGACTCCTAATGAGGAAGTGGACTGCCCATTGCTCAGACGCTTAATGGAATTCAGTTTTTAAAATTGTAGTGCCTATGAAGTACCGCCTGGGGGTGATGTCCCTAGCTCATGAACTTGCTTGGTCAAGTCATCTAGGGATGACCAAAACCTATGATGGAGTCCTTAGACATTTCTTTTGGCCTGGTTTGAAGTTGGATGTAGCCAGTTTTTGTTGCACTTGTCATGTATGCCAACTGATGGGAAAGCCAAACCAGAGGATAACTCTGTTATACCCCATACCAGCGATGGGGGAGCCTTTTGAGCGTGTGATTGTTGACTGTGTTGGTACGTTGCCGAAGACGAAGTCTGGCAACCAATTTTTGTTGACAATCATGTGCTGTGCTACTAGGTATTCTGAGGCTATCCCTTTTCAGCAAATTACAGCTAAAGCTGTGGTAAAAGCTCTGATCAAGTTGCAAGTCGCTGCAAACCGATCAAGGATGTAACTTTATGTCACATTTTTTTAAGAGCGTGCCAAAGACTCATAAGGCCACCCATAAGGTCTCCACTGCTTACCATCATGAGAGCCAAGCTGCCTTGGAACGCTGGCACCAGACTTTGAAGTCTATGTTACGAAAGTATTGCATGGACACCAAGAAGGATTGGGATGAAGGTGTACCGCCGTGTTGTTTGCCATCCAAGAGACAGTACAATAATCCCTTGGGTTCAGGCCAGCTGAACTTATCTTTGGTCATACAATTTGGCACTCGGGTCATTCATTCACCTACATGGTCTGATCACGTGAGTACCTTAAGCGCTGTGTTTGATTGTTAAGCTAAGGCTTTATGAACTCTAAATTTGGCTAAGTGTGAGTTTGGAAAAGCTACGGTCACCTCAGAATCAGAAAGGGATTTATTGGCCATGAAAGTTTGCACAGACAAGGAATTTGCTTTAGCAGGAAGGTGCATACAATAAACATATAGTAACCTTCAATTTAAATATGTGGACTATCTATACTAAATATCTATACTATATATCTATACTATCTATACTAAAGTGGAACTAGAGAGCATACAATTTCTGGGGAAATTGTGAAGGTGTGCCTGCTTGTCCGTCCCTTTAAGTTTTTCCCTTCTAGTGATATTTTCAAGCATTTAGCCTACTCATAGTCTATTCTAGGCTATTGCATAATAATTCATTAAGAACACCCTTGGAAAGAAGCTACTGTAACAACGTTATCACTGGAAATATTTCAGATGGAATCGCGATTCAAACAGTAGCTCTATGTCTGCTAACTTATGACATGCCCCCAGAAACGTAAATAAACTTGACATTTATTCAGTGGAAAAACGCTCATGCATAAAAAGCTCAATAGCGATCATTGTCAGTAACGACGTAAAATGCGATATAGCCCTTTGTGGAGAAGCCCCGGTAAATTGTATACTACAGTGTTCGTCTTGGTGGCGATCGTTGGTTGAACGTTCCGTTGTACGGTTTAGGCTGAAATTAAATAGCCTATTGCTTTCATGAACAGATTGACAAATTTAGGCTGTGTCATTGAAGTTCGGGTTAGTAGTCAGACAGTTTCACCTATTTAAATACTTTTGATTTAAGGGAGTGCCGAACATGTTCTGTCGCCGTTTGACTTATACTGTAAACAGCTGTGGATGTTTTTGTTAGCTACACAGTGTCTCGTCTCGCGTAGGCTACAGCGTTGCAGTACTGGTTTGAAACCAACAAATCGTTTACTTGTAATCTAATGTCATAATAAATCGTACAACGACAATGTATTTGTGAGTAATGTTTATTTTAACGATTGAAAACAGATGCATCATAGACCGCTGTTGTATGTGTTGCCCGGGCAACATAGGCTAATGTCATGATGCTAATGCTTCAGTGAAATAGTAGACTACCGTTTCCGAAAGTAGATGTAGTTCCTCAATAATATCATCTTATATTGTACATTACACTTCACAATTGTGTTTCATATCATAAAGTAAAATAAAATTAGTAAATAGTTATCGCCCTGGACTCTTTGCTTGTGGCGTTTCTGCAGCTACCTTGCAGTAGCGTTAAAGCTATAGTTAGCCTAGCTAGCTCTATCTCCCAGAAGTTAACAAGCTGCTAAACTAATGTTCTGCTAGAGGTAGTCACACGTGTTTCGTGACGTTAGTAGCGTCAGTGACTGTGGCTAGCAAGTTAGCCAGGTAAATAAAAAGACAAGCAACTCAATGGCTACCAACTTTTGACATAACGTTTTCTAAGTAATCAAAATATTGACGGATGCTTAGGGGGGCGGCACGATACCATCTTTGCTGTGCAACAGTCTTCTATGCACGTCGTATCTAATGCGTCGTTGCTAACATGTGCCGACAATGTGACGTAGGCTATTATAAATGAGTAGTCTACCCTTTGCCGACAAAATCAACTTTATGCCACAAAAACGTTGTATGGTCCTAAACTGTGCAACGGAACGTACGTAAAAGTAATAGCATATCAATCGCTAGCAAAACGAAACTTTTGACACGTAGTTTGTCTATGTAGTCCAAATATTGACCGAGGATTAGGGGGGCTAAAATAAATAATAATAATAAATATATATGTGAGATAACAAAGGATGCGCCACGATTCGTGGCACACCCAATTAGAATTAAAATAAAATATACAATAAAATATAAGTTGCCTAATTTACAATATAAAAATACAAAGAATACAAATATGACAAAACATACAAATGTACAAGATGCAGTTATGTAGTGCAGAAAGCAATGTGTTTAGAGCCAGAAGTTATTAAAGTAATTAAAGTCATTGTGAACCCTTGGCCTTGTTGAAGAAGCCAACAGCGGAAGGGAAGAAACTGTTTTTGTGGCGAGAGGTGTTGGTCCTGATGGACCGCAGCCTTCTGCCGGAGGGGAGTGACTGAAACAGGGAGTGTCCAGGGTGGGAGGAGTCGGCCACAATCTTCCTAGCTCGCCTCAGGGTCCTCGAGGTGTGCAGCTCCTCGAGGGTAGGCAGATTGCAGCCAATCACCTTCTCCGCAGTATAGATGATACGCTGCAGCCTGCTCTTGTCCTTGGCAGTGGCAGCAGCGTACCAGATGGTGATGGAGGAGGTGAGGATGGACTCAATGATGGCTGTGTAGAAGTGCACCATCATTGTCTTTGGCAGGTTGAATTTCTTCAGCTGCCGAAAGAAGTACATCCTCTGTTGTGCTTTCTTTGTGAGGGAGCCGATGTTCAGTTCCCACTTGAGGTCCTGGGAGAGGATAGTGCCAAGGAAGTGGAAGGACTCCACAGTGTTGACTGGGGAGTCACACAGGGTGATGGAGGTGAGTGGGGCTGTATTCTTCCTGAAGTCCACAACCATCTCCACTGTCTTAAGAGCATTGAGCTCTAGGTTGTTCTGGCTGCACCAGGTTGTCAGCTTCCCACCTGTAATCGGACTCGTCCCCGTCAGGGATGAGCCCAATAAGGGTGGTGTCGTCCGCAAACTTCAGAAGTTTGACAGACGGATGACTGGAAGTGCAGCTGTTGGTGTACAGGGAGAAGAGCAGAGGGGAAAGGATGCAGCCCTGAGGAGATCCGGTGCTGATGGACAGGGAGTCAGAGACTTGAGTTCCCAGCTTAACGCACTGCTTCCTGTCAGACAGGAAGTCTGTGATCCACCAGCAGGTGGAATCAGGCACGTTCAGCTGGGAGAGCTTGTCCTGAAGCAGGGCGAGGATGATGGTATTGAAGGCAGAGCTGAAGTCCACGAACAGGATCCTGGCGTAGGATGCTGGGGAGTCCAGATGCTGTAGGGTGAAGTGGAGGGCCATGTTAACTGCATCGTCCACAGACCTGTTGGCTCTGTAGGCAAACTGCAGGGGGTCCAGTAGAGGGTCTGTGATTGATTTGAGGTGTGCCAGCACCAGACACTCAAAAGACTTCATTACCACAGAGGTCAGGGCGACGGGTCTGTAGTCATTATGTCCAGTTGGCCTGGGCTTTTTGGGCACAGGGATGATGGTGGAGGATGGTTTATTTGAGGGTGGCGTTTAATTAGTAAGAGAGATTTAGAGAATTGCAGCTGCAGTACACAAAGCCTAATATCAAATTTAAGCCGCGCGTGCCTAAATTGTGTAGAAATCTGAAGCAGCATGCCAAAACGTTCTTATACTTTAGCTTTCAAAGAGAAAGCTGTGCAGAAAGCATCAACACATCTGTAGCACGCGAACTTTGGGTTGATGAAAGGCAAATTCGCCAGTGGTGAAGTCCGCCACCTTGCTAAATTGTAGGCTACATGTAATCGTTGCAATTACATTATTATAATGTATAATTTGTTTTTAACCAATGTTATAATTTAGAATCATATCATTGCATTCAGTATTATTAAGCTCCAGCAGATTTACTCAGAAAAAAATCAACTATTACCCTGCAGTTACCTAAGGTTTATGTCGGTAACAGTCTACGTTTAATTAGAATATAAGATAGTACTTTCCAATAAAATACTTAGTACTTAAGGGACTGTAAAAGGAAGGGTTACCCTTCACACACAAGTGCACCCACACATACACACATGTAGGTAGGTACCTCGTGTCCAGAGACCGAGGTGTAGACCAGTGAGGGGGTTTTGAGTGTGAGCCGGACCTCCCTACGGTGGTCCAGTATGTCTGTGAGAACCTCCTGGATCTGCTGATGACGCTCTTGCAGCACTGGGAACCCAGTCAGATCCGAAAAAAGCTCCCTCTTATCCCCTGCCCTGCAACACAACCAGTAACAACCAGTAACACCCAGTACATACACATTCACACCCAACAAGTAGATAGATAAATACTTTATTAATCCCATGGGGAAATTCAGGTGTCTCACAGCTCTCATACCAACAACCACAGACAATATGTAACACGATACAATGCAATACAAACAGACAACACAAAACAACAAGCCCATGATGTACAGAGTATATACGATGTAGTGCAAAACATAGAACGTAGGGTGCTGAGCAGGGTGTGAAGTACACAACCAGTACACACTCAGTACACAAGCAGTACCAACCAGTAACACCCAGTCACACAATATACACCCAGTGCAAACCAGGTAACAATGTTTATGGAGATAACTTTAGTGGAGTTGAGCGGAGCCCCGTTGGTTTACCCCTCTACGTTCACGTAGCCAATCACTGAAACACAAAAACATATGTGCCCCCTACATAAGAGGGCACCCGCAGTTCATTCGCCAAAAACTTGAAAAACAGCCTGGTTGAATAGGATGAACTGGGCTACCAATCCAATGGTGCTCTGCTCCACTCCAAAGCTATCTCCATAACCATCTTTCTATGTCGTGGAGGTCTGCCCATAGGGGCTCTGCTCCTACTGGTTTAGGTGGAGTGTGAGAGGCTAGATATACCCCCAGCGAGACCAGGTCTTAACACTCTCAGTGGAGCATCTAGAGGCACACTTACCATGTTTCAATGCCGTGGTGACTGTCAACACAGAATAAATGCAGCGTATAGCATCCCTCCCCTTTTTTGTTCCTTCACAGCAACTGCACAGCTGGATAGTAGTGTTATACATCTGGAAGTGTTCTTCCCAAGGAAATACCCAATTACCTCAATAGGAGTCACCCTAAGGGGCCAGCCTGGGGTGACACTAACGCTACACTGCCCCACCCCAGTTGTGTTGAGGAAAAGTGAGAGAAGGAGGGACGTGACGTCCATCAGGTAGTAACCTACAAAGTATATCAGTATATCAATGACGAGTCACGTACTTGAAGGAACTGGAGAGCAGTGTTGCTAACTTAGCGACTTTCTCGCTATATCTGCCGACTTTCCAAACCCTCCTGGCGACTTTTATTGTCAAAAGCAACTACCGACAAATCTAGCGACTTTTACCGGTGTTTACATTTAGTAATTTAGCAGACGCTCTTATCCAGAGCGACTTACAGTAAGTACAGGGAAGTGCCTTGCCCAAGAACACAACGTCATTTTGCACAGCGGGGAATTGAACCAGCAACCTTCTAATTACTATCCCGATTAACTAACCGCTCAGCCACCTGACTCCCTGTGTAGTTGGAGACTTGCTGGTGTTTAGAGACTCTGACGTGAAAGCACGGATCGTTTTGCAGTACTGTCCTCAATGAGCAGCGGGTGCTGCCGTGAGCTCCACCGCCGTCCCAAAGCACTCACAGGCGGTCAGTCTCACTATAGCCTCACGCAGCACTGCTACTTTCCTTACTAAGGAGTTGGCAACACTGCCGATAGAGGCAAATCATACGAAGGTAGGCATGTGTAAAGTATAACATTAATACATCTAACATGATAAGGAATCTACGCCGGATATACAGAAAATACACCGAAAATACAGAGAGAACACTGAAATGGTAATGTTTTTTTTCTTCCCCCTTATGTGAAACCGAAACCCATAAAGCGCAATAATACAAACCGAACTGTGGGCTTGTTGGATTGTTGCACGCCTAATGTTTTGTAAAGCGGATAAACATAAGTTATTCACACATGAGCAAACAAATCATAATATAGCTGCAAGCAGCAATGAAGGGGCCAAGCAGCACAAAACATGGAAATGCAGTAGTTTTTAGCAAAGCAAAACTAATAAAAAAAGATTTGCTTTTGAAAAATTGCATTATACTTGTTGGCAACACGGTGGCACTACCCCGAAACTTTTTGATTACCTTCATGGCATTGTGCAAAAGACGTATACCGAGTTTTGTAATGATAAGCCAATACGTTCAGTAAATCTATCATTTTAGGACAACATTCAAAATGTCCGACGCCCAAAATGGCCAACGTGGGAAAGTGTTATATTTTACGACTTGCTATGCCACAAAGAATCAGAAAAGGATCTTGTGATTTTTGAGAATGAAACATTATCGTTACCATTATGATTATACTGATAGACAGCTACTGTGGCATACATAGCTTCACTAAACAGATAATCCAGTATCATGACATGCTTGGTGTACAACGTGAAGGTCTCCTGACTAAGTAAATTCAGACTTGTTTCATTTTGTTGTGTTTAAGCTAAAACTGTGTCAGGGTAGAGCTGAGATAGCAGTTATACAGGCCGTTCGCAGCTAGCTACAGATGGAGTTTCACTCAGGGTATGCACCGCTGTGTGAAACCCTGTTTTTGCTGTTTGTTTACATAATTAGTGTCGTTGTCAGCTGCGCCTTGCATATTTATGGCAGCTAGCACTGCTGTGGCAGCCTCACCTGGCAGCCTCGGTGCACGAAGACTCGGTCAACAAGACAGGGAGTCTTCCTGTGGGAGTCCTGCGAGGATGGACGACGAGGCGGATCACCTCTTCTGATAAGTATCACCCTATTTGTATTCTATTCTACCTAGAACATATTCATAGCTAGCATGTGTTTCTTCAGCATTCCCGCTCATTACAACACTCGCAGACGTAGACGTAGATATGTCACAAAGTATACATATGTTCCACTTCTAACCTTAGCTACCTCTCTAGATCTTCTCCACCTGCCCTCTCTCTTTCTATAGGGCTCTGGAACTGCCAGTCTGCTGTGAACAAGGCAGACTTCATCCCGGCGTTTGCATCCCATGCTTCTCTTGACGCCCTTGCGCTGACAGAGACATGGATCCGCCCAGAGAACACTCCAGTTGCTCTCTCCGTCAACCACTCGTTCTCTCACTCACTTCGTTCAACCGGAGGTGGTGGGACATGTTTGATTTTTTCCCCACATATTAAATACACACCCACCCCACTCTCTGTTACTGCCAAATCATTTGAACACCATTATGTGATGCTAACTGATCCTATCAAAGCATTTTTAATTGTCCTCTATCGCCCACCAGGGCCACTAGCTGACTTTTTCGAGCTGGACATGCTCCTCAGCGCCCTCCCAGATGATGGAACACCACTAATACTTCTTGGGGACTTCAAATCTCTTCTGACTTCCTTGCTCGTCTACAGGTACACTCTTGCACTTTTTGAGGTCCAGGTTGTTTAATTGTAGCTTGTTTAACTACATTCTCTTATGATTCTTCCCTTTGGCACTTATTTTTGGTTTTTCACAATGTATGCTTCATGTTTGACTACCTGCAATGTTTGGGGATATCTCGTTGTTATGATCAGTGACCTATGCCCTTTTTTAAAGCTCTCTCTTGGAAGTCGCTTTGGATAAAAGCGTCTGCTAAATGAATAAATGTAAATGAAATGTATTAAAAAAGTGAGCCGTTTCTCCTGTGGCAAGCGTTGTCAAATTGTATCCAAGTATAAATAGTTGTAATTCAGTCCTATTTTGACATATCACGGTGATTGTGGTCTGAAGATAATTTGATTATATTTTCATGAAAATTCCAAACGCCCAAGATGGCGGACACGGGTCAATGTGATATCTTTCAACTTGGTATGCCACGTAAATTCAGAAGAGACCAATCTTGTGATTTATGACAAAACTGTTCAGAATATAAAAGGCAGAAAAAACAGTAGGTGGCGCTGTGCCAAAACTGTGCAACTACCGGCAGATCATGCTTGTGATGACATTTCCAAAGTTTCGTCTCCATACAGTAAACAATTGCAGTGTAATGGCCTCACGTCCGCTTAGGCGTGCTCTTTGTCAAAATCGTTTGCGCGTTATTCGTGAACGGTTTGACTTATCAATACAATTTTGATGATTTTTTGTTGGCACAGTCTGAAGATGATCTAGTACGATTTTCATGAAAATCGAAGCAACGGCCTATGAGGAAAAAGTAGGTTTTCCGAAAATACAAAATTTCATGACAAAATGACGTCATAGGATCCAGTCGAATTATCTACGGCTAAGGCAGTGGTTCTCAAATGGTAACCCTTCCGTTTAAAGACCCTTAAGTACTAGGTATTTACATAGAAAATAAAGGGTATGTTTGGTGTTTTATTGGGTATTACCGATTGGTACCAAGGTGATAAATAGAGATAATTCGAAGTATTTACCCATTAACTAAATACTAACGTGCTTGTTATTACAGGGAAATTTTCACTGGTCATAATTAGGTAAAGCCAGAAGACAAAACATAGTATTTACCTGGAAACGTATAAATATAACTATTTAAATACCCCTGGTAGTAAGTTGGTAACTACAGGAGATATATATCAGGGGGTTTTCTAGAAAATATTCACAAGGGGAAAAACACACATGGCGAGGGAGCGGAGCGACTACATATTTCACAACCAACATGGTGGCGTCAATGGCGAGGCGGAACAACAACAAGCATGGGAGTTGCGTGAAATAGGACATTTGTACCCCTTCTTACCGACATTTTGCCACGTTTTTCGTATTTGTTGAAATATAAATTACGCAAATTATCAGTAAATCACTGAATGCATAGGCATGTTAAGTAGATTTGGTAGGTCTACAATTTACGCATTTTAACGGTCATAATGGTTTGACAAGTTGTCTCCCTTGTAGCCTAATGTTAATTGCGGCAACATTCCCCTTTTTGGGGACAACTCCCCAAATAACTCAAAAAATCTATTTACGCTGCTGAAACAACACCACTCTGCTGGTTTACGCTTTGCTTTTTGCGACATAACTCCTCTTTTCGACGATCGCCTGATCTGGGCTGCACAGTCTAAGCTTATTGAGGTCTAGCTTGAATTAGCGTTGCCTGTTAGTGGAACGTTCCGTTAGTGGAATGGCTTGAGGCTTAAGTCTGAGTTGACGTTTACCCAAGTGAGACTTATTCGTGTTAGCGCGACTTGCGTTAGCGACGTCTTATGATCTGTCTTGTAGTTCACAGTCCAGAGGATGTTATCAACTGTTCGGCTCACCAGGAGCATGACCCTCTGCCAAAAACTAAATGTCGACAAGAGCACATAGCTTTGACTGCCATCATTGGGGAAATTGTGATTTAACCTTTGTATTTGTTCATGTCATGCCATGAAAACAGTGCTTTAATTTAAAATAATGTTACAATTTACGTGTCACGTTTTTCTTAGTAACATAATCCAAGTTTGTGTTTATTGCATGGAAATGGGAATGAACAGTTTAAAAGGATATGGTAAGAGCCTGGTAACACCATGGAAACAAACACGGCTTCCTTTTACAGTACAGTTTCAGATTACTTACTAAGTACATAGCCATGTTTTACCTGGTATCACCTTGGAACATATATTACAAGTTCATAACTAGAGAGCATACAATTTCTGGGGAAATTGTGAGGGTGTGCCTGCTTGCGTCTGTTGCAGGTGGGTCCGTCCCCTTAAGTTTTTCCCTTCTAGTGATATTTTCAAGCATTTAGCCTAGCTACTCATATTGCATAATTCATTAAGAACCCCCTTTGAAACAAGAGAACGCCCTTTGAAACAAGCCCTTTGAAACAAGCGAACCCCCTTTGAAACAAGCTACTATAACAACGTTGTCACTGGCAATATTTCAGATAGAATCGCGATTCAAACAGTACCGTCTGGTAACTGAAAAAGAAGTTTGCTAGAGGCAAGCTGGCTGCTGATTGTTTGAAAGCGCCGGAAATTAGGACACTACACACTGCCAGTGGGCGACCTAGTCTGACTCTGAGGCTAACGTCAAAACAAGATGCGGTCTCACTCAAATTCCAAGTTTCACACAAATCACAAAAATATGCTGACCCGCTGGCTGTCTTCGCAATAATCTCCATATCTTAAGCTAAAGAATTTGAGTGAGACCGCGTCGCATAGATATATATCAATGGTGTGTACTGTCTTCGATGCCACAGCTAAACTTTGTCAAAAGAAACATTCTCATTTCCGGCGCTAATGTAAAAAATGTAGCTATGTTTTGTGGGGCATATTTTTGTATCCACCACCTGGCTGTCTTCACAATAGTCAGATCGTCATAACATTGCCCTCTTTCTGTTTTTTGGTTTAGAATTGACCGAACAATCAAATTACCAAAATACTGACGCTTTCTAGCATGGCTGCCGCCTAAGACTAGGCGGTCTCACGGGCGACCGCACTCGCTCAAATTGCAAAGACTTTCACAACCTAAATCAAAAATCCGAGATATCAGTTCCACTCGAAATTGCTTTCTCAACAAAACCCAACGGTTGGGATTTTTTTGTGGGTGGTATTTTTCAATCATAATCCTAAACTCCATTTTGCGTGCTAAAACGTCTCTATGTATCCATGCCTCGTTGCTAGAGTGTTCTGACGCAGTGAAATAGTACCCTTTGCCGACAAAAGACACTTTTTGCCACAAAAACGTTGTATCCTCCTAAACTGTGCTACGGAACGTTCGCGCGAATACAAGCAACTCAATCGGGACCACGACAAACATTTCGACACCGACATTGTCTATGTAGTGCAAACATTCATCTTTTTTTAGGGGTGGGAAAAAAATAAAAATAATATATATATATGTGAGATAACAAAGGTTGGCTCTGGCGAAGCCTAGAGCACACCCAATAAGGGTAACGTTGACAAAGTAATATTCGCTTACGCAGGATATGGTATGAGCCTGGTAACACCATGGAATCAAACACGGCTTACAGTACCGTTTCAGATTACTTACTGAGTAAATAGTCCAAACTTGGCAAGAATTTATACAGTCCAAGGAGATTTACCATGATATTAGAGGAAAACTCTTCCCGCGGAGGTAGGTACCAGCCAACTAAATGAGTATGGCCATCATCGATAAATGTATCTGAAAAGGTATTTTATTGGAAAGTACTATCTTATATTCTCATTAGACTAACTGCAGGGTACTAGTAGAGTTTTTTCTTAGTAATTCTGGTGGAGCTTGGCCATCTTTACCTACTTAGTAGCAGTGGTATTTACCCAATAACAAATTATAATTTACCATATATCAGGGGTTAATCTTATCCGGGACAGAAGGGCGCTAAATAGTAATATTTATACGTTTCCAGGTAAATACTAAGTTTTGTCTCCTGTCTTTACCTAATTATGACCAGTGAAAATTTCCTAGTAATAAGCAGCACGTTAGTGCTTAATTAATGGGTAATAACTTTGAATTATCTCTGTATTTACCACCTAGGTACCAATCGGTAATACCCAATAATACACAAAACATACTCAGTAATAAGCAGCACGTTAGTATTTAATTAATGGGTAAATACTTTGAATTATCTCTGTATTTACCACCTTGGTACCAATCAGTAATACCCAATAAAATATACCCTTTAATTTCTATGTAAATACCTAGTACTTAAGGGACTGTAAAAGGAAGGGTTACAATTTTTTCTCTCAAAACACATCTAAAACAGGGTTCTCAAGTCTCACGCATTGACCATTAGACACCCATTTTAGCCAGTTCATACACTCACACGCTGAGAAGGCAACGCCAACCAAGATGTCCTGCTACTAACGTTGTATACATTAATGGACAAGGCGCAGGCACACGGAGTGAAGTTTCCTCCCACCAGCAGTGTTGGGAAAGTTCACTTTCAACATGAACTAGTTCAGTTCATAGTTCACAAATTTTAAAATAAACTAGTTCAGTTCATAGTTCATAATTCAAAATTGTGAACTAAGTTCACAGCTCCAAAAAATTAACTAGTTCAGTTCTTTTTTTAAATATGTTGCGAGCTATAATTTTTCTGAATTATTTCCACAGCCCATATAGAACCACAGACAGCAATTATTTGTATTAGTTTAACGCTGAAACTATGTGTCAGATTTAATCTTCATATCCTTATCCAACCAGGATTTACATTCGCATTGAAGGGATAGCATTCCCCCATTTGTTCTATTTGTCTGCAATACCTCTTTCGGCCTATACGCAACTTCGGCGCTCTCACACTTGCCAGGCATAGACAGTAGAAGAAAGCACACGCAGCGATTGACTATTTGGGCAGCCCTGGATACAGGACTGTGTTAACGGTGTGTTTTTCACCTGGAAGTCTCTAAAATTCTGGCACCTTATTGAACGAAAAAAAGCCCAAAAACGTCGAGGAGGACAGTCTGTAAGAGAGAACGCGATTCCCGATCAGAATCTGAATTTTGATTTGGGGCACGCAAGAGTGAGAATGTCGCCCGGTAGACCGCATAGTCATAGGTGGCAGCCATGTCTTCACGTCATGTCATAAATTTCATCATTTAACAGTTTAACAGTCAAATCTACACAAAAACAGTCGAGCAGGGAAGCTTTCAAGAGATATGGGAATTCTGCTTTTGCACCTAAAATACAAACGTGAGCAAAAGGCAGCAATCGCTATCCAATCAACAAACGTGCAATTTACTGTAGCTAGCAGGGGAAGAATACAAACAATGAAAATCACCAGTTAACTTAATTTAAATTAGCAACCCAGCTAACACGCAACGTTGCTAGTAAGTGGTCATTTGGTAACCCGCGAGGTTACCTTATGGCAACGTTGCTGCAACGTTGTCCCTTGGTCGGCTGGTTACGTTATTTTTAGGTCCAGTGGACCACGTTGCCGCGACGTTGTCCCTTGGTCAGCTGGTTACGTTATTTTTAGACCCGTGGACAACGTTGCCGCAACGTCGAACATTGGTCGGCTGGTTACGTTAATTTTAGGTCCAGTGGACAAGGTTGCCGCAACGTCGTACCTTGGTCGGCTGGTTACGTTATTTTTAGACCCGTGGACAACGTTGCCGCGACGTCGAACATTGGTCGGCTGGTTACGTAAATTTTAGGTCTAGTGGACAAGGTTGCCGCGATATCGTACCTTGGTCGGCTGGTTACGTTATTTTTAGACCTGTGGACAACGTTGCCGCGACGTCGAACATTGGTCGGCTGGTTACGTTAATTTTAGGTCCAGTGGACAAGGTTGACGCGACGTCGTACCTTGGTCGGCTGGTTACGTTATCTTTAGACCCGTGGACAACGTTGCCGCGACATCGAACATTGGTCGGCTGGTTACGTTAATGTTAGGTCCAGGGGACAAGGTTGCCGCAACGTCGTACCTGGTCGGTGGCTACATTATTTTAGGTCCCGTGGACAAGGTTGCCGTGACGTCGTACCTTGGTCGGTTGGATCTGTTAAGTTTGGTACCTTGCGTTACGTTGCCGTTAAGTCGCTCTTTGGTCGTAGGACAACGGATCTCGAGTGCATTATAAGCGGTTTATCCAGAGATAGAGAGATCACACTGAACTGGGCTTTTGTAATGTAGGTCTACATTAATTTCAATCACACACAATAGACTATTAAATGTTGCAGCAGTATGTAGCTAGACAATGCATGCTTCATGTGCAACTCACCCCCAGAATGTTTTCTCATATGCAGAAACGTAGCTTTAATAAATAAAATACTTCACTGAATTTGGAATATCATTTAGTCTTTCATTCTTTACTATAAACATGTAGGCTACAAAAGCAATTAATTGGTGATGTAGCCTAATAATTTTGTAATAAAAGTGTTAAATGTGATCAAAATGAAAAGTGACTCTTAAGAGTTTCATTTCCAAAGACATGTCATCACAGAATATTACAGTTCTTCCTTAGCAAACCTATCCCGAATTTCCCCATTTTGGGACGAATATAGGCTATCTTGTCTTATAATTGAGGAATAGATCAGAATCTGTCTGTGAAAGCAACTACAGCAATTGCATAGTAATATATATTGTATTTCTACACACTGTAAAAAATAAGACTTTAATGTCATTTTTGAGTAAGTTGAACAAAAATTTTTAATTTGCCATATCAACTAGATAAAATTGGTTCTTCTAAATAGCTTTACTGATTTTTGTGTGAAAAGGCTTACTACAATGTTCAAGTTAGGAAAGCATCGGTTAACAGTTGGACCCAACGACGTGCGCATGTCCGACTCGCTGAAGGAGTTTTCAAAATTCCTCGTTTCATGAGTCGTCTTTCACGCCACGTCTAAATTCAAAGGTGAGTATTTTCTTTCCAGAAATAGTTTTAAGTAAATGTATTTGCAGAAATTGAATGGGGCATGTTATTAAAAAGGTTTGAAATGGAGGCTATTTAGCATGATTATTTACTTTAAGATTCACTTAGTTTTTGTTAGGATTTTGCTAGCTAGCTACATAGCTTTAGCTCTAGAGGTAAAATAACAAACGTAAAGCCTTCAGAAAGTTATGTTGAAATGCATATATCAAAGTTTAGCGTCTCACAAATCACCCTTAAAAGAATCAGTGAACATAAACGTTCAGAACTGTTAGAAAAACTTGTTCCAAAATAGCTTAGCCCTCATTTTTCTTAAACTTTGTAGCTATAGCGCGTGGCCAGACGGTCGGCCACACGGAATGCACAATAGGCTTATGTCTATATAAAACTATAATGTTTGAGCCGTCTTATTCAAAATCAACTTAATTAATTGAGTTACAAAATGCTTCTATATTACTATTATAGTTAGAATAGTTAGCATTACATTAGCTAACACTTGCTTCTCACAATGCTAGCTCTGCTTAGCTAATTTAGCTGGTGCCATATTGTTTTAATCTAGCTAGGTAATGCAAAAGGCTACATAGAGGCAAGCTTAGCTCGAATTGTTCAAGTAATTGGTTTGCCTCTTGCTCCTTTACAGTTTCATGCAGTGCTAATTCGTCGCATCCAGTCGAGAAGTTCTTCAAAGACACCCCAGACTGTTAGCAGGTGTCCCTGGGAAATGAGGGTAATGAATGACATTTATAACAGTGACAATAATTGTATGAGCCATGGCAACCCTAAAGGCTATGTTTTGAAGCAAATGCATGACTTGAAACTCTTGCACCAGATGTAGGTGTCAACTCTGGTCTGGTGGAGGAGAACCCATGGAGGTCCAGGAAAACAGCTGGCAGCTAGGCAAGTGCAAATATAAGACCCTCAAAAAAATACTCAAAGCTTTTCAATAGCATTGTCAACTCATTGTAAGGCATACCTAAGTTGTTCTGATCATGGTGGGGTGATACATATTTGTCAAAACAACAAATGTTGTCATACTAATGCTTTGTATACAACAATTTAAGGTAAAAACTAATATTTACAGCAATATTAGCCTACAGCTCATCTAGAAGAACCACAGTGTATGCCAATAATGCAAACTCTAGTTAACTTGTTTTACTTGTCATTAATGACAGACACATTACAGGTTATGCTCCGGAAGATGGAGACATTGGAGGAGAACCAGCAAGTGGCTCTCCTATGCAGGCGACTACAGGGCAGACACACTGAACAGGTGCAAGTGATGGACCTACAGGTGGCCCAAACGCAGCCCATTCAAAACAAGCCAGGTAAATGAATCATGATTGCAGCTTCCATATCCAACCTTTCACATGGCTATGTGACAAATTATGTTGATAGGTCACTAACTTATTTTGTGCTTCATTGTCAGGGCCAACAGACAGGACCTGTAGCGGAGACTGGCAGAAGATTTTAATTCACTGTTTGGCACTTTGTTTGAAATAAAATGACTGAATGTTTCATGGAAATGCTGCCTCGTTTATGATTAGCTTGAGTTAGGCTACACATCACACAAACATAGTCCTAAAGTTGGCTACCATGTAGGCTAGCCTATTAAATACAAGAACAAGAAGCATTTTGGGCAAATGAGGTCTGCATATGAATCGCCCCAATATAAGCAGTAGCCTAGCCTAGAAATGAGAAATATAGGTTACTTAATTAACGTTGCAGTTACGGACTGGCAACGTCACAAAACAACGTTGCTAGGAGGTTGCAGTTACAGACTGGCAACGTCAGGAAATTACGTTGCTAGGAGGTTGCGGGTACAGACTGGCAACGTCGGGAAATGACGTTGCTAGGAGGTCGCGGTTACAGACTGGCAACGTCGGGAATTACGTTGCTAGGAGGTCGCGGTTACAGACTGGCAACGTCGGGAAATGACGTTGGAACGATGTTGCGGTTACGGACTGGCAATGTCACAAAATTACGTTGCCGTTACCTCAGAGCGTCTTTCACTTCTCACGTTGCCGCAACGTCGGCAAGAATTACGTTGCGACAACGTCGCGGTTATGGACTGGCAATGTCACCAAATGACGTTGCCGTTACCTCAGGGCGTCTTTCACTTTTCACGTTGCCGCAACCTCGCCAAAAGACGTTGCGGCGACGAAAGTTTGGTCAGCGAATGACGTTGCGGCAACGGAAGGGCAACGTAACTGTGTTAGCTGGGAAGAACTAGACTAACACAATAACAGGCTTAAATGAACTGACAACATAAGTTATACGACTTACAATTCTCAAGACTCACACGCAATCTCAACTGCAGTGTGTCCATGCTATTCTCCGACATGCACTCTAACAATCACTGCTGATAGACGGCCTAAAATTTTGTACAGCCCTATTTCTGATACCGTGGCAGCAGAAATTTAGCCTCGGCGGGCTGCCACGGCCAATTCAACATAGCAGAAACACTGCACCCAGTACATAGCCAGTAACAAACCAGTACACACCTAGTAACGACAAGCACTTAAGTCATAAATCAATCAGCTTTTACTCAGTCAACAACTTTAAAACAACCATCACCCACCATACACAAAGTACACTAAGTTATTAGGAAACTACAAAAAGATATGGACAACGATCGTTGTGTTACTCTGCGCTCACACAGGCCAAGTCCCTGTGTTGATGTCGCAGAGCTATTGCTTGCAGCAAGCTTGTGGGCATTGCTAACATAGTTTTGAGGAAGTGTGCTACAAATGTATTGACAGGAGATCTATAAAAGAAAAAATATATATCATAAATATTATAAATATATCTTATTAATTGTAAATATTTACATTGCCTTTTCTATATTCATCATGGATTGCCGTTATTAACATAGGTACTGTTCATGAGAAAGGTTGACTAGCATCATTGACAACTGCTTAAATTTGCCATTAATTGATTAAACCTCAATATTCACCCCAAAAATCTGCGTCTGTGCATCATATTTTTGTGTAGCCCAATGACCTTTGGAAAGGAATGACTTCAGACTGCTTCACACGGCCTCACCTGGCTGCCTTCTCGTTGAGGACTTTGAGGAAGTTGTGGGCGGGAGCCAACATGTCTGGGGTATCCATTAATAGCATTTGTAATAAAGAGGAGGTCAGTTGAGATTGGATAGCAGGGAGGACAGCCTGTAGCTCCGTCCCCACACGAGAGAGCGAGCTGCAGATGAGGTAGAAGTCTTGAGTAGAACACTGGACAAACAAAGACAGACACAGACAGACAGACCGACACACACACATACACCAGGCCAGATAAGTGTCACAGTGATGTCCCAGCACACAAGAGACCACAACTACAAACATTATACTCTATGAAAATGGCGCCATCCAGATAGGAAATAGGACAATAAATGTCCATCTCTGAGCGTGTGTGTGTGTTTGGGAACATTGATATGGAACAATCAGGAGCCAGACAGGAATGAAGGTCAACATGAAACACTCAAATATCAACCAGCCCTTTCTCATCTCCAAGTAAGTGCTCACACACAACCACATGCAGAAACACACACATACACGAACACACACACTAACTAACACACAAACGCATTTGACATTTGAAGGTTGTTTCTCTGATGAGATTCTGTCCAATGAGACAGGTGTCAGAGAGGGCATTGTTCCAAACTGTTTATGCATCTGTGTGTATGGGTGTGTGTACATGTCTGTATGCATATGTGCACATGTACATGTCTACATATACACCGCGTTCCACATTATTATGCAAATTACACTTTGCTCAGATTTTCCTAAATAGTAATGCACAGCCAGTCAGTATAATTTTCAAGTCATCAACTGTTAGAGTATAATTCAAATTCTATTGAACAAACCTCCCAATGATAACAGTATTTTTTTCAAAAATAAAAAACTCAAAATGCAGTGTTCCAAATTATTATGCAGAGTTTCTGAGTTTCAGAGATTCAAGATGTATAGATTGTAAAAAACTAAAAATTGTCATTTGTTGAATTTGCAGCATTAAGAGGTCATATTTACTGAAATCAAAAAAAGTTTTAATCAAAAACATCTTAACAGGTCAAGTTACATGTTAACATAGGACCCCTTCTTTGATATCACCTTCACAATTCTTGCATCCATTGAACTTGTGAGTTTTTTGATAGTTTCTGATTTAATGTGGGGGACTACAGACGAAAATTAGCCATGTGGCTATAATCTGGCTCAATTGTATATTGTGCACTGTCCCTGCTAAATAAACAATAAATGAAATGAAATGTCTTTGCAGGATGCCATAATAGCCTCCCAGAGCACCTGCTTGGATGTGAACTGCCTTCCACCCACATATATATTTTGCTTGACGATGCTCCAAAGGTTCTCAATAAAGTTAAGGTCAGGGGAAGATGGGGGCCACACCATGAGTTTCTCTCCTTTTATGCCCATAGCAGCCAATGCCCCAGAGGTATTCTTTGCAGCATGAGATGGTGCATTGTCATGCATGAATACGATTTTGCTTCGGAAGGCACGGTTCTTCTTTTTGTACCACGGAAGAAAGTGGTCAGTCAGAAACTCTACGTACTTTGCGGATAACAGGTTTACGGACACTTGCAAACCTCTTGAGCATCCTACATCTTGAAGTTCGCGGGACTCCAGAGGCACCAGCGGCTTCAAACACCTGTTTGCTGCTATTCAATGGAATTTTAGTGGCTGCTCTCTTAACCCTACGCATTTGTATGAGCATTGTGGAGATTTTTGTGGTGTCCATATTCTTGCTGTTTTTAATCGTGCTGTACAATACGTTTTTGGATAAGTACAGAGATTTAAACAAAGACTCTGGCCATAACCACCTTTTCATTAGTAAAACGGACAATCCAAACCAGTGTTGTAGTCAAGACCACCTAAACCGAGACCAAATCATGACCAAGACCATGGCAGGGCGAGACCGGGACAAGACCAAGGCAGGGCGAAACCGGGTCAAGACCAGACCACTCAAAATAAGCAGTAGGGTTTGACTAGGTAATATGTTAGATTTGATCTGTAACTGTATTTGAACAAACAAATATTACTTAGTAGTGCCGTTTGCTTATGGCCAGGCAAAACAGACAGTTTTTTTTCTTTTTTTTCTTAAGAGGCGCAGTAGTACTCGGTCTCTGCTTTCACATCTCTCTCTCACCCAAGTGAAGGAGCGCTGTACCGCAGCGTTTAACTTAACATTATGAAGTCGGGAGAGGTATGCAGCTCACATGAGTAAACGATGTACCATAACATTAAATTCATCATTAGCTAGATTGCTATGTTATGTGGCCTGGCTCGTTATCACCCAAAAAAATCTGGCAAGCAACTGAAACTAACGCCCTGAAACATACAGTATGTTACATAGCTTATACTAGCTAAATCTCTTTGTGTAATGGGGGAAAAGATTTCTGAAGAGTTTTGGTACAAATACATTTTTTATGTTTTCTTTCTAAATGCCGGTAAAAGTTTGATGTTTGGTGCGAGGAGGCGTGATGGGTAATTTCAAACAATATATTATTGTTTGCATTTGAAGCGGGATGTTTTACATCCAATAACAGTAATCATATTAACAAATACATTTAACAATTAAGACAATTTTGTGATATTCCCACAGTTGTGGTCTTGATCAATCTTTAAATAAAATCCTGAGTCGTCTTTGTCCGAGACAAGACAGAGTAAAAATGCGGTTGAGTCCGAGACAAGACCTTTCAAAATGTGGTCTCGAGACCAAGACCGGTCTCGAGTACTACAACACTGATCCAAACCGAGACGTTAATTGCTAACAACCATAGCTAGTTAGCTAGCTAGTTAACGCAGCTTCAAATTTCACCCACACAGAGCATTGAGCTCATGCCCAGCAGAACGTTGCAGAGTGTTAAATCCATTCTCCTCGCTGATGCATATGTGAATGCCAAAATGTCCTCTGGTTGTTGTGTGTGACTGTGTGTGTGTACGTGTATGTGTGTGTGTGTGTGTACCTTCTTGTGGTATATGCTACAGACTCCTCTCTCAAGGTCTGGCAGGCAGGTGAGCAGAGCCCTGACGGAGGCCAGACTGGCACAGTCAGACTGCAATATCTCACTCACTGCATCTAGGCGCTCTGAGATAGACCTGGGGTGAATGAGGGGCAGAGAAGGAAAGGGAGGGCGGTAAGTGGAGAGAAGGGAAGGGAGAGTGTAGAGGAAAAGAGAAGGAGGAAGGAAGGGTGGATGGAGGGGCAGTCAGAAAGAGGGGGGGTTTGGGTAGAGAGTGAGAGATGGAGTAAGGGGGAGAAGGAGGGAGAGCAAAAGGGATGAAGGAGAATAAGGTTTAAAATCAGTTAATTCCCTGCAAAACTCAATGCCGGTTCAGATGTCTCTGTGTGGGTGTGTATGCACATGCAAGTGGGTACTCACTTTGTTTGTGTGAGAGGTTGGCTCACCCACTTCCTCATCAGTCTTTTCCCAAAGGGTGTGTGGGTGTGATCTAACACCCAAAGCAGACTTCCCCTCACACCTCCGTCTGTCTGACATGCACATGTAGTAGAGTACAGTTTGGTATAGTATGGTAGAGTGAAGGTGTAGCAGAGTATAATAGTGTATGTAGAGTATAACAGGGTATAGTTGTGTATAATAGGGTGTAATAAGAAGGGATGCACCGAATCCAGACTTTTGGGATTCGGCCGAATACCGAATCCACTGGTTAAGATTCTGCCGAAACCGAATACCAAATCCTACTCCCATCTTCAGTCCATTAACACAGCAAACACATTAATGAAGTAAACAATGTCCACAGCAGTGTATTTTTCTTTTCTTTTTGTTTTAACTGTAAAAAAAACAATAGGCAATATTATGCCAGGAAGACAAATGGGAAAACTATTTTGACAATTACCATATGCCTGTTTACCCTATCTCAAGACCCAATCAATATCCCAAATATTAGCCTTTTAGATATCTTGAATTTATTTTGGATGTTTCATACACAAATGTTTTAACAGCGGAGATGTAATATTGTTTAGGGTCCTTGCCACAACTAGACAAATCAGCATTGCAAGCATTGTAGCTTGAAGCGAGCAAGCGTAGGGTAGCCCAATATTCATCTGAATCCAAATCCTGGATTCGGTGCATCCCTGGTAATAATGTATAGTATACACTAAGGCTGGGAAATTTAACGAGCTAATATAGCAATTAATTTAAAATGTGTAACGCGTAAAAAATAATTTTGCCCAATTAACGCAAGACCATTTTTGCATCTATGGAACCCGAAAAAACTCAGACCATTATTTTCAACAGGAAATGTTTATTCCTATTTTTTTTTAGATTTCAACTACTAATAATCGTGACTTGGATAAACCTCATAGGCTCCATCCTGCGATAGCCTACTGCATCTGTCCTGCGCTGTAACAGCCTGGCTAGCGATCTAGCGAGCTAACCTTCACACTCAGTGTGAACAATAGAACTAAGCAAACTAACATCCAACACGACACATACCAAAATAAACAGAGTTAAACAGAGTTTAATAATAGAAACTTAAACAATCCTTCCGTCAACAAAATTAACCCCCCAACTGAATTCCCGTTCTGTCCTACCGCAAGCCATGCAGAAAACCAAGAGCGCAGTTGCGACCCTACATGAACACCGGTGCAAATACAAGATACATTTCCCATTAATGAGTAGTTTGAACCCATCCACCACCAAGGACCTCATTTGGATCAGTACAGAGGTGCCCTCCCTGGAAATGATTGATGCCTCTAATGCTGCGTTGGCAGGTGTAGTGAATAACAGTGTCTTGTTATCATGGCACCTCTCAGTCGGTAGTTACTGTATATTAGGCATGAAAGTGAGAATGTTGTCCTCGAAGTTGATGTGTTAGAAGCAGTGTTGGGGTAGTTACTCAAAAAAAGTAATATATTACATATTACTAGTGACTTTTTTTTAAAGTAATGCTTTACTATATTACTCACTGCTGAAAGTAACTAGTTACACTACTAGTTACATTACTTTTGGATTACTCTGTAAAATCACCTGAGGTGCACTTGCCAAATAACAATATATGTGCCATATATATGCCCAAATCAACTCAAATTCTTATTATAATGAGGACAGATCTCTCTTATGCTTTTTAATACCACAAATCTGACAAGAGTTGTGAACATCAACCTAAAAGTTGTCAAGCATAACAAGGCTTCAGTAGGCCTACTGGCAGTAAGCAAAATGTCTCAAAATAAAATAATGCTTAAAACTTTAAATGGCAACATTTCCTCTACTGTGTAGCCTATGCTTCTACAAGTCTGTTAATCTCTGCTTTGGTAACCTGCTGTTGAAAGTCAAGTCGTGGCTGCTTGGCTGGTGTCGGCAACAATGGCAAAGGCAACCTTTTATCGGCGTCAGTGTCACTCAGGGTCCAGGGATCTTTAGCTACTAGTCTTGGGTTAGCATGTTGCCGTTGAAGATGCTTTGACAGATGAGAGGTTGTGTTCGCAGCGGTGGAGAGGTGTTTTTGGGGTGGGCACAATATTGCTACATTGTACAGTTACGTTTTGTCCGTTCACGCAACTAATACAAAGTAATGTGCATACCTTCATCCCTCAAAAAGACGTCCTAAGCGGCTCTGCCATTATTGTTTCGCCTCCTGAATCTGGGGCAAGTGACAAGTGTTACGCAAACACAAGTAGTGTAAAGGGAAGTTTGATTTGTTAGTTTTTTCTCCTCCCGATATCCAGATCGCAGTAATGCAAGTAACGCAAGACATGTTGTATTAGTAGGCTAACTGTAATGCGATTACTGAAGTTATCAACAGTAACGCGTTACATTACTGCGTTACAGACAAATGTAATATTATTACAGTACACTTACATTATTACAAAGTAACGCGTTACCCCCAACACTGGTTAGAAGCAGGAAAAATGGGTAAGCATAAAGGCCGAAATATGCTACTCCGACTCCGTTTACGGATGGGCGGGCGGACGGATACGGACAGATAGATTTGGTTTATGTTTCTCTGAAGGGAGTGGATGCTGAAAACAATTCACCGCCAGGAAAGTAGGTGGCGCTGCACTGCGATGCTAGCTAGGTTATCGAAAAGTCCGAGCAAATTTACAAATGAGCCATTTCATCAATAAAATAAGCACATTTTCAGCAACTACACTGCCCATTTCTCGTCGCATTTTAATTCCGATGCTGATTTACATGTACTGTTTATCTGAAATATGAATAGTAAAAACTGCAATGGCGGTCAAAGGATTACGTTAATTTGTTTGGATTTATAGGTTGTGAGAGAGCCAACGTTATTTCATTGGGGTTTTGTTTCCTTTTGTTTGTACGAATGTGTGTCATTTTTGTTAACTGCCACCTGGGTGCTACCACCCTCTGGATATATTAGGTCCAGTGTAACCGACTGCAACTGCCTCTGACATCTTGTTGTGTGTTTTGAGATCCCCAAACACTATTGTGTGGAGTGTGTTTTAAGCCTTGTATCACGTTGTTCTGGATTCTGTTAGCCTACTTACGTGGAGTGATTTGTAGTGTTTTAATCCAGATCGTGTTGAAAATGATTGGGTGATTGGTCTGTCAGTAGCCTGTATAACGTGGTGGGGAACTTCTTTGATGGCAGTGTATGAATGGATGTGTGTGTGAATTATTGTTTTGTAACATCCAATCTTATTGCCCAATTATTTATTAAAAACATAATCCTACTGTATTTTGCAATTTTTTCCTCTGTATATTCATTCATTCGAGTAGCCTGCGTCCTGTTGATTTCATAATAAGTGGCAATCAGGGTTTGTCACATTTGACGCAAGCGGTTCTTAATACGGACCAATCACAGCCAAGGGGGTATCCGTAAAGGCCTCAATATGCTTCTGCATCTCCGTTTACGGATGGGCGGGCTCACGGATACGCACCGATACGCACGGATAGACTTCGTTTATAGTTCTCCGTAGGCTGTGGGTGCTGAAAACAATTCACCGCCAGGAGTAGGTGGCGCTGCACTGCGATGCTAGCTATAGGTTATTGAAAACTGAGCAAATTTACAAATGAGCCGTTTCATCAATAAAATAAGCACAGTTTCAGCGACTACACTGCCCATTTCTCGTCACATTTGAATTCAAATGCCGATTTACATGTACTGTTTAGCTGATATGAATTGTAAAAACTGCTTCTCTTCGGTGATGTTTGTGATGCTAGCTGGAAGGGCAGCCTGCTTTGACTGGGTGTGCAGTGAACATTTCTGGGGGGTTATTATGATTACGGAAAGGGATCGTATATGTTTTTATATTGCTACCATTTCAGAGACTGCTTATCGATCCGAGTGTTAATCAGGCGCGGAGCCAGACGTTGTAAACATTCCGGGTTTAGCCCAAACCAACAAAGTATTGGGGCTTGATTTGCAAGAACGCGACGCTGAGCGCCTCCGCGGTCCTCTTCCACATATTAAAATAGTGCTGCTGCCAACGAATAATGCACCTAATAATATGGTGCCCGCACTGCAATGTCATGGCGGGCTGGACCAAATGATTTTTCGGGCTGCATATGGCCCGCAGGTCGGACGTTCCCCACCCCTGGTCTTGTTGGTCACGGCAACCCATAGCGGCAACCCCGCCCCTGACTACTTAATACGGACCAATCACAGCCAGGGGGGTCTCCGTCGCTCTCCGTAATTTCGACGGATAGTTAGAAAATTCAGGAGGTGCACGTCAATCTGTCAAAAGCTCTCCGAGGGCTGACGGAGAGCACGCAGAGGGCGTTCCACGGAGACAAGGGCGTTCCCACGTCTTCCTTTTTTTGGAAAATGGAGTAGCATATATCAGCCTTAAAGGGGTGATTGACTGGGTTTTTTTACACTGTTCCTTAAGGTCTCCGAATAGGGTATGTAACATTGGTTTGGCTGAAAATGGCCCGGGTGCTGTCCTATGCCCTCTTTTACATCCAGCATTTTTTTCCCGGGAAAAAACGCTAGCTTTTTCCCTCGCTCATTGGTATTTAGATGTGCTGTGCGCTGATTGGTTGGTTTACAAAGAGCGAAGCTGCGGAGCAAAGACGGCCAACAGCACTCACTGAAACGAGAAGGTGGAGACTTGAAATAAAAACGTACAAATAAATCTATTGTGTCTACACAACACTGTTTTCAACAGATTGACTAGATATCATTTGAAATGATTACGGTATTTTCCACTTCTGTTGTCGAAGCAAACAGAATCGCCTTAGGTGGGTAACGTTAGCACTACTAGAGCTTAGCAAACAAACTATCGTGATTCAACTCAGCTTCAGTTAGCTCTAGCTATCTTGCTGAAAAATAGATCTGGACAAACATGCATGTGAATTGTAGATTTACATAACAACACGGTTTAATTATTTGAATGAAACATAGTCAGGAACATGAAATAACGTTAGTCTCATTGCCAATAAACTAGGCTAAATAATAACACATTCATGCTCTTGCGTTAGCAAGCTAAACTGGTTTACATGCCTACAGTAGGCTATAGTGTTTTCGCTATCTAGCTGTTCTTACATTCCTTGCAAACGAAGCTGTTGCTGAAAAGAGGAGCGTTCCGACCGTAATGTTCATCACAACCGCAAGCTATAGTATGATTTTGTCGGTAACAGTTATTAGCAATGCTAACGTATCCTGTATCTAGCACAGCCTTTCTCCAGTTATTTCGAATAAATAGCCTAATCTAGACAGGCGTCAGCAAAAGGCTAGACTGCTTTTGTTTTCTGGCTATTTTTTTGGAAGCTTAATTCCCTTCTAATGCCGACTACAGCAATATGTTGATGTGTTTAGAAACGTATTTAGCATTCTATAATGCTAGACACAGGAGACATCAGCCATGCCCGTCGAGTGTCTTGCTCTTTGGGAAGATGGTGAAAAGTTTCAGGATCTCCGGTACAGCCTGGAACACTGCATTTACGGCGCTGCATTTTCGATATCTTGTAGGCTAAATTTATTGTAATTCCTGTGTAAGTAAAGAGCAGCGCGCAGCTAGCTAAAAAAGTGTCGGAGATCTACGCGACCCCCGTTTATGTTCCTGCCTGGACCAGAAAACCAGAGGGCGGGTAAATGTTGGGGCATGACAAAGATGACGCTGCATCTTGTGACCCAAGTTGCACTGTTTCATAAGCGAGCGTTTGCCAGTTGCAGTTTCAAAACCACCCGATACAGCATGAATCAGTCGATTAGGTCACAGAAAATCACAAAAAAGCACCCATTTGAATCAAGTAGTAGGGCACCTCCTGTCCTACCAGTAGTTTAGAAGGTTGGAGTTACTCGATTTGACTAATGATATGCTAAGCCGTGTGTGTTAATAATGAGCCACCCTGGGTCTTAGACAATCAGAGGGGCAGTAGATTTCAATCACCCTTTTCATATAGTGATCCCAGAGCCATATAAAAAACAGTTTTCTCGTCCAATACCGACGCTTTGTCACGGCCCTAGGCCTCGGATGCGGACGCACAGGGTAGTATACGGAAGATTTTTCTTACATCCTCGAAGAATGTTCAACCCCAAAACACGAAAGTCTCCTTGATAATTCCACAATAATATGTTGGGTTAATGTTATGAAAAGTTGCGGATATAGGCCTAGCGGAAAATTTTCACTTACCATCGCTAGACGATTTATGATTAATGTAGGCCTATTTAGGCTATTAAATATGATTTCCTTGTATTTATTT